>RJWM01012716.1:0-57212 GCA_004363535.1 Dasyprocta punctata
GTGCATGTTTATTTGTATTAAAGTTTAAAACTTTAATATGTCTCTGAATAACCTGAACGGTAAACCTTCTCTGAATAGCAGAAGGGATTATATCTTGTCTTATACAACAGCCAACACCTTTGCTGCCACTTTGACAAATACCAAGTCAAACTAATTCAGTATTAGTATTCCTTTGTAGCAAGAGGTACAGTAATGTGTTTTTCTTTGAAATAGTCTTCTTTCATATCAATGTGTAACTCTATCCTTTTTTATTTTTTTATTTTTTAAGAGAATAAAACCAAGCAAAATAAAATAGAATAAAACCAATAAAACCAAAACAGTGAAAGTTATACAGGACTTCAAAACAAAATAATAGGAAATCAACAATGGCTGCCATAGTGCCTTTTGTTATCTTCAAACTAGCTGTCCATGCCAATAGACATATTAAAATCAAACCAAATAAAATGTAAGAAAACCAATCAAAACAAAACAGTGAAAGTGATACAGGATTTCAAAACAAGATAATAGGAAATCAACAATGGCTATCGTAATATATCTTGTTATCTTCAAAATAGCTGCCCATGCCATCAGATGAAATAAAATCAAACCAAATGAAACAGAATAAGACCAATCAAAACAAAACAATAAAATGATACAGGACTTTAAAGCACAATAATAGGGAATTAACAATGGCTACCACCTTCCCTTTTTAGACATTTCCTGCCCTATCACTTATAGAATATCTATTGTACATTTTGGATCGCACTAACTCTTTCAGTTTTTTATACTAGGGAGACAACATGATGTTCACCTATGTGAGTCCAAACCATTTCACCCAAGAGCATGATCACAAGTTGCAACTATTTCCCTATAAGAGCCTCAATATTATCCTTCTTTATAGCTGAGTAGCTTTCCATTGTGTAAAAATGCTGTCTTTCGTATACATTCTGCAGCTGATGGGCAAGCTATCCCTGCTTTTGTCTGGTTCCCTGTCATATGGAGCATTGTTTTCTTTTCTTTGACTTTCAGTCTATGAATTTCCTTTTTAGTTAAATGTGTTTCTCATATGGATTTTATTTCTTGATCCACTCTCCCTGTGTTTCTTTTTATTGGTAAATTGAGGACATCTACATTAATGGTTACAGCCAGCATCCACTGGCTCATCTCTACCATGCTATCCTCCTGCTATTGGCCCCTCACATTTCCCCTTTGTTTAGTTGCTTGCCGTATTTGACGATACTCCTCTGCTACTATTCCTGGAACCATGGTCATGGTCATCTTTATCTCTCTAGAATATCTTGCAGCACTTTGTAGGGTTGGTTTGTTGGTAATAAATTCTTCCAGTTGTTCTTTATTGTGGAAGTATCTTACTTTCCTTCATTTTGAAAGATAGTTTTGCAGGGTACATCAGTCTGGGTTGGAAGTTTCTTTTCTTTCAGGATTTGAAACACTTCACTCCAAGCTCTTGACTTGATGGTTTGTGTTGATAAGTCTATTGTGATTCTGATAAGTTTTTGATCATAGGTGATCTGTCTCTTTTCTCTAACAGCCTTTACTATTCTGTCTTGTGCTGAATTTATGAGATCTTGATTATTATATGTCCGGGTATAGATTTATTTTGGTTATGGCTAGTTGGAGTTATATATGCTTCACATATCTGTATGTCAGGTCCTTTTCCCATGCTTAAGAAGTTCTCTGCTATTACTTCTGTAATCTATGTCGTTTATGTTGACTCCTGCTTTTTCACTGGCACTTATCATTCTTAAATTATTTTTCTTTGCATTGTCTTACAGCTATTGAATTGTTATTTCTTGGTTACTCATTATTGTTAAGAGATCTTTCCTTCTGTGATTGCTAGCTGCCATCCTGTCTTCAAGGTCTGAAAGTCTATCTTCAGTTTCTTTCAAGCAGTTTTGCCAGCTTTCAATGGAATTTTTAATTTCCTGGATATCTCTTCGAGTCTGTTTCATGCATTCCAGTTCTCCCCTATATTGTTCATTCAAGGGTTCCCTCAATCTCATGCTCTTTTATTTTGTGTCTTCTTTAGATACACTTAGCAACCCTTTTATTATGTTTGTTATTTCTTCTTTTACCTGAGATTTTATTTCTGATGTGATTTGTTTTACAGCCTCATGAAGTAGTTTCTTCACTTCAGTTGCCATCATGCCAGAAATTTGAAGTTTGCAACTTTCATTTTCTTTCATGTCTATTTCTTGTGGACTTGTTCTGTTTGGTTTGAAAGTCAGAGATTGCCTTTTGCTCCTTTGTCTTGACATTTTCCTGGGCTCCTCCACACCAGCGGGTTGTGGGATCCCAGGTGCTCCCCACTTGGCTATCTGTCCACAGTGTAGGGTGATGGATTAGGCCCCTGGGTTTCTCCTAATCCTGGTTCCCCAGGAACAGTGGGGTGTGGGACAGGCTTCTCTAGACACTCGTGGCTTCTCTAAGGTGTGACTGGCTGGTTCTCCTGGCTCACAGTGGCTACCTGCAGAGGGATCAGATAGCAGCCAGGGTATGCATGGGGGCTGAGCTGGCTGCTTCTCTCTGCCCATGCTGCCTACCCTCAGGAGAGTCCTGATGGTGACTGAAGTGCCTAGCTCTCTCTTTCTTTATCTGGTTCTGATGTGAGGTACCTGTTTCAGGGAGAGTCCACTAAATCAATATAGAAATCACATCTGTGGTATTTATTAAACAAAAAGAGTAAGGTATCTATCATTCATGTTTAAATATTACCATCTATACCTGAGTGGAGTTTCAATGCTCAGTGTAACATGGAATCATGGTTATAGATGGGTATAGGCTGCTCCCTTTCAATTTTCCAGAGTCTTCTATTCTCCCTGATCTGCCTCTTGCAGCATATGAAAGAGTACTCCTATTTTCTGGCAATGTAGGCGAACAAATCAAGGGCTTAACTTCAAAGTCTAGTTTTCCAAGGCTAAGAAAATGCTTCTTGGAGAAAATAAAAAGACATGTTTTATGTTAAAAAATACTTGAAGATAAATCTAAAATTATAAATCAATCCTTACTTATTTTAAAGTGAACTCTTAAATGTTGTAAGAGTAGTAATCAAGATATAGCATATACAGATACAAATTCTCTATAATGAATGTAATCATTATGTATACGTGAGTTGTACCAGTGAAATTAAATTAGAAAAAAACATAAAAGTAATCCTTCCTTGTTATTTTCTAGTTTAACTTCCTAATGTTCTAACAAAACCATCAGAAATGGGAGTCCTGTCATTCACCAGAAGCTGTGGTTTTGTCTTTTTGGATACTCTTAATTAGAACAAAACAAAACAAAATAATTCTAACCAGAATAAATGAGAATTTCTTAGATCATTGCAGCAAAATATATTGATTGGACTTGAGAAGTTATTGAAAATGTAACAGTTTATTTTGTATCTTCAGAAGTTGATATTCAAATTGAGAGAGCTGGGAACAAGTAAAAAGAGCAGGTTTTGTGCCTTATGTGTGTGTATGCATGCATTTTAAAGTTTTTTGTTTCTGCATGTGTATATATTTAAGATTAGTGCTGATAGTCATATACAGTGTAATCAAATATGGTGAATGTTTAAATAAAGTAAAAGTTGTTACAGTGAAAATTTATTAAATAAAAATTATTCTAGTGTCCTGCATAAATTCAAAGTGTTTATGACAGACAGACTTCATGCAGTGCAATGTGTACATATGTTTAACTTAAATAGAGTTTCAAAAAGCATCTCCTGAGATGCTATGGAAAAGATAGGGACGATTAAAGAAGACTCTGGAATACCAGAATTGAGACCATTTAAACAGTGTGATCAATGTGTTCAGGGTTGGTTTCATCAAAAAGGTGAAGGAGCCAAGTGAACCATGACAACATTTGGAGGAAGAAATTGCACATCAAGGTAATAGCCAGTAAAAGACCCAAGATTATAGCAGGTACAGCTAAGGACCAATGGGAAACCACTGTGTCAAGAGTGAACTGGACAAGATATAGAGAGCAAGAGATGCCATGGAGGGATCCCAAGGTCCTGATGACATAGCACCTTCAAGGCCATTCTGAGAACTTGGGCTTTATCTCTGAGTTGTAGGAGAACATTACAGCAGGGAGGAATACTCTGGTTGCATGAGAACAAAGGAGGGCACTTTTGTAGTCCAGGTGAGAGAAGATGATGGTGGTGTAGATCTGAGTGGTAGCAGAAAAAGTGGTCAGATCCTGGATATATTTTAAAGTCAGAATGAACACAGCTTTCCAATGGTATAAGGCAGAGAAAAGTAAGCCATGGAGAAGCTCAGACTTCAGGAAGAAAAGTGGGCAATAGGATTATATGTGAATTTTTGGTGGTATTTTCCATACTTTCTAAATGTTCTCTATTACAAACACTTCATAAACTGCACCGTGATGTACAGAAGTCAGTATCAGGTCTTATTGTTACCCTGTTCCCTAAGCCTTAGGGTGACTTCAGCCTGCTTCCCCTGTTCCTGTGCCTAGGAGACCAGTTACAAAGAAAGCAATATGCTGGCCCTTCAGCCCTGGTATTAAGCTGACATCAGAAACCACGCAATGTGATTGTGATGTCACTATTGCCTTCATTTCCTCCTGAGAGGTTGGAGGTTTCTCAGACTCTCTTACCCCATGGGCCTCAGTAACCTTTATGTTGGAGCAGGGAGGCATCAGTGATAAGCAGCAGCAACTCTGCTCGTGCTGCAGCCTGCATATGGAGCTCTCGTCATAGCTTCTGGCATTTTAATGGGTGTTAAAGGAGATGTGGGCTCTTTGGACTTTAGACTTTCCACCTTGCAAGGAAAGCCATGCTGTAAGACTGACAGGAATACAAGAAGAGAATGATAATGTCCCTACGAAAGAGAAAGCTGACCATTTGAGGCCCTTGAGGAATACAGGACCATTTGACCCCAAAGAGAATAAGGTAAGACTGAAACTCTATGTTCTTGAGACAAGGATCTTGCTAAAAAAAAAAAAAAAAAACATTGCAGAGGTGAATCAGACACTGCTGATACAAAAACAGCCCCTCCCCAGATGGGCCAGTTGGTGCATGTCTTCAGTCCAACACTATGGGAGGCTGAAGCAGGGGGATTGCAAATTCCAGTCCCTCCTGGGTATCACAGCAAGAATTTGTCTCAAAATTTAAAAATACATAAATAAAAGGGTATAAAGATATAACTTAGTGGTAGAATTGCACTGGATTTAATTCCCCAGTACTGCCCCCCAAACCTCATCCTCTTAAGGAGATTTATTTTAATTGGGCCAGGGATGATGGGACAAACAACACTGATTATATTGAACTAAAATCAAAGCCATCATCTAAATCTTTTGAACTACATGACCAGGAAGTGTCTGGAAGTGTGAGGGAATGGATTAAATTAGGCAGAAATTTCTGAAAGATACAGAGTATGAGCTAATGTCATCTCTGCTCCCCTTGCTTGAAGATTTACAAAGTACCATTTTCAAAACAAGTCACTATAACCTTGTAAATGGGCATAGATTTGCACTATCTCATTTCTTCTCCATATCTTTCCTTACATTAAAAAATTAATTTTAAGTTGTGGTAAAGCATGCATAACATAGAATTTACATTTTAACTTGTTTATTGTACAGTTCAGTGGTGTTAAGTATGTTTAAATTGTCGTGCAATCACCACCACTTTCCATTTTTTGAACTGTTTTCATCTTTAAAAACCCAAGCTTAGCTCAGTAAACAGTAACTCCCCATTATTCACACCCCCCAGGCTTTAGCAACCACCAGTCTACGTTCTGCTTCTATACATTTGACTGTTCTAGGGTGCCTGATGTAATGGAATCATACATAATCTTCTGTGTCTGGTTTAGTTCACTTAGCATAATGTTCACTGTTCATATATGTTGTAGCAATATCAGAATTTTCTTTGTAAAATGCTGAGCAATATTTCATTGTATTGCATACCACATTTTGTTTACCCATTCATTTCTTGATGGACATTTGGGTCCTCTTAGTTATCATGGATAATTAACATGGTGTACAAATATCTTTCTTTTTTCTTTTCTTTTTTTTTTTTTTTGCAGCACCAGGGGTCAAACTCACAACTTTGCGCCTGCCAGTGAGGTACTTAAGCCATTGAGCCAGACTCCCAGCCCTAGTTTTTTGAGGCAGGGTTGCACTATGTAGCTCAGACCAGTCTTGCACTCGCATTGTAGCCCGAGCTGGCCTCGAACTCACAACGCTCCTCCTACCTCAACCTCCTGAGTGCTGGGATTAAAGAAGTGCACTACCACGCCTGGCTTATAAATATCTATTCTTGCTCCTGCTTTCAATTCTTTTAGGTATTTGCCTAAAGGTGAGCTTTTGGATATGGTAATTGTTTCTAATTTTTTTTAAGGACCTGCCATTTATTTGCCACAGTTGGTACATCATTTCACGTTGTTAGTAGCAGCATGCAAGCATTCCAATTTTCCCGTATCATTGCCAATACCTTAAAATAGCCATCATAGTAACAGTGAAATAGTAGTTTCTATCTTCCTTAACTTTGGGTCTAAAAGACACAGTCTATGCTGTGCCCTTTCCACAAGCAGTCTGTGAGCAGTCTTCCTTTATACCTTCACATGTATTAGTCCTTTTGCCTGGAAGACCTGGTAACTCATCCTCTTCACCAAAGATACTATTTGTCCCTGGCAACACCACCTGTGGCTCTTTTTGTAGTCCTGTAACTCTTCATTCCTTTCTCTGTTTTAAAAATGTGCATTCTTCGCATGTAGAATATGTACATAATCCTGCAAGTTTTGACCAGCTATCATCACTGTCAAGATAATGAATAGTTCTCTCACCTCAGATATTCCTCCAGAGCCTTTATCATCAGCCCCATTTCCTTCCTTGAGCCCCAACTCTAGTGACTACTTATTTTCTTTCTGTAACTATAGATTTGCCTTTTCAGGAATTATCACATAAGTGAATTATTTATTGTGTAGTCTTTTGAGTCTGGCTTCTTTCCTTTAATGCATTTGAGATTTACTCATGTTGTGTGTCACTGTAGTTCCTTCATTTTTATTGCTTAGTAATATTGCATTGTACAGATGTTATCAAAGTTTCCCCATTTTCCAATTGAGAAATATTTATTCAGGTTAAGTTTTCATATAAGAGTTCTATGAAATTTTCTATAAATTTTAATTAGATAAATAACCAAGAGTAGTATCGCTGAGTTGTAGGTTAAATATAATTTTTAACTTTATTAGAAATGGCCAGAACATTTCTGAAGTGATTATATCATTTTGTACTCCCATCAACAAAGTATGAGATTTCTAGTTATGTTGTATCATCTCCAGCACTTGGTATTTTTTAATTTGCGGTATTGTTTTAGTCATCCTTATATGTCTTTTCTTAATGACAATAATGCATACTTTTTATGTGTGCATCATCTGACTATTTTCCTTGGTGAAGTGTCTATATAAATCTTTTTAAATTTTATACTCAGTTGTATATTCTTTCTGAATTTTGAGAGCTACTAATGTATTCTGATTATAACCCCATTCTACGATATGTGACTTGCTAATAACACTTTCTCCCAGTGGATGATTTGGCTTTTATTCTGTGAAAGATTCTTTCACAGAGCAGAAGTTTCTAGTTTTGATGAGCAATTTATCAGTTTGTTCTTTGATCGATCATGTCATGTCTAACAGGTATTTGCTTAACTTAAGATCACAATGATTTTCTCCTTTTTCCTTGCAGAAGCTTCATAGTTTCAGGTTTTATACATAGACGTGTGGTTCATTTTACTTTTGTGAATGGTACAAAGCATGACTTAAGATTAAATTATTTCACCATACTCATAAGTCAAATCAGACTTGCATTTGTAAACACCTTATTGTCTCACTGGTGTAAGAAACTGAAGGAGTAACTAAGATCCCAAAGTTACAACATATGTAGTAAACGGGAAAGAAACTGCTCAAAGGAAAATTATATTGTTTGATCAATTTTGCAATCTAGTATCTGTATCTAGTAACCTGAGTATTTTGAAGATAACAATATGCGATATAACAACCACTGTTAAATTCCTATCATCTTGGTTTGAAATCCTATATTGCTATCTGTTGTTGTTGTTGTTATTGTCATTTTGCTTTTGTTGTTTTTTGTTTGCTTTCTTGATTTTTCTGTTTTTTTCTCTTTAAAATTTAAAAAATTTTTTTAAAAATTTAAATTTTAAAAAGATTGCATTGTTTCAGTACCATCTGTTGAAAATACTATCCTATCTCCATTAAATTGCCTATACAGCTTTGTTGAAAATCAGTAGACCACATACTGTGCCTAACTACTGGATTCTCATTTTGTTCAGTTGATGTATATGCCTGCCCTTTTCCAGTATCACAATGTCCTTGATTTCTGTTGCTTTTGTATATGCAGCCCTTCTAACACATAGCAGGTGCTGTCCAATACTGTTGTCTTGCAAAATTGTTTTGCCTATAATAATTTGTTTGCTTTTCTTAGAATCAGCATGATGAACTCTATACAGAATACTACTGGGAATTTTTTTTTAATTCTGTGTTGAATCTACGTTATTTGTATCTTTCAGCATGTAGATATTGTACATATTTTGTATACTGTAAGTACTCATTTTATATTTTTAATTTCAATTCCTAATTGTTCATTGCTATGGTATTTTTAAAATTTTTAAATAGTAATATAAGTTTAATAGTTGAGAATATTTTAAGTAATAATCTGTAAATTGTGTAGAAAATCTGTCATGTTTTAAATTATATTCCCTTAAAATACTGCATTTTAAATGGCTAGTTATATAGTGTATACTTTGAACTTTGTATTCGTTTTACATACTAAGTATATATATATGTATATATGTTATAGGTACAAAAACTATTAATATACACACATATGCACGTAGGTGTTCCACAATTTAGAGTATACTGATCAATTTCAGTGATAACATAGCCTGCATCTCTGCACTTAGGACTAAAATCCTAGTAAACCAGTGAGGTGTAGAATATTGTACAACACTTTTGTGTGTGTGTATGTCAGAATATATTTCAAATTATTACTGAAAAAGAACTGTGTTTTTAAAGTGTGTGCAGATGTGAATTTTGGCTAACAAAACTGTTTTGAATATTTATCTATGGTATTTTCTTGGCAAAGAAAATAAACATTTGTTTCCACTGCATGACTTTAACAGATCAGTAGACATCCTATGAATAGCTCCAGGGAAGCAACCCTAGGTCATGGAAAATAGCTTATGAAACATTGAAATCTTTGAATCTTACTTGTTACGGTCACTTACGATGTTATACAACTCAAATTATTATTGAATGAAGAATTTTAACCAACTTGAAATGAGCTTTAAAAGATTTGTAATTTTGGCCTATATTTCCAGAAATTATTATAATTCTTCTATGGGTTGTGGTATTTATTCAATCCTTGCTCTTTTACCGAATTGAAGGAAATAGAACTTTAGAGAATTGCTAAGAACAAGAAAAAGTGATTGGAATTTCCATACTTAAATGATAACTGTGTTTAACAGCCCAGAGGGAGTGTCAATGGATAATGTGAACTTACAAATCTCTGTGTCCCTAAACAATTTATTAGTGAACATATATTTGACAAGCATTTACTGTATACTTAGTTCAGTGCTGGGGAAAAAAATCACATAAGATATGTAAATTTATCACTGCTTTTTTGTAGCTTTTCTTGTATTGTTAATAAGAATACAAGCGTGAAAGAGCTTCAAGGCTATCATTATGCATAATAAAATTGTACATTAGGATACAGTGGTGGCAAGTCTGGGAAACTGTAGTATTCAGAGGTTTTAAGAAAGACATAAGCCTTAAAATGTAGAATTTGAATTGGCACTGAATATGAGGTGTTGTCTAAGGCAGTTAAAGAGGGTCCAATGAGAAGTTGTGGGATCAAGACAAATTGGGAGAATGTCAGTAATTCTTTTTATGAAAACTTCACTAGTTCTAAAGAAGATTGAAAGTAACTTTTTAAACTTTTTATTTTTAAACTTGTTTATGCTTAAATGAAAACTTGCAAAAATAGTAGAAAATTTCCATATATCTTTCCTACAACTTCCGATGAGGTTAGCGTACTTGTTCATAGTACAATCATTGAGAGATTTTCTGCTTCAGGTTTTGCTTATGATAATTAAATTCACCAGAATTGAATACTAAGAAAGGATGGTTAAAAGGTGGTAAAGAAGAGGTATTCATACACTGGTTAGATTACCTTTTGTTAATTATTGTTTTCTACAGAGCTGATTTTGAGATCTTAAAACACGTAACCTTTGGTATTGTGCAGTGAAAGTTTTGCTATTTTAACAAAAAGTTTCAAAAATTCCTTTTCACAGTATTTAAATGAATGGCTCCCTGCCTGAGGTATGCAAAATAATTATTTATACACTTACAAACCCCTGTAAAGGAGAAAAAAGTATGGAATTACTTCTTTCATTGTATTTCACATTGATGTTTGACTCTCAGGATTACTTTGTAAATTGCTATTTTACCAGTTAATTCGGGTAAGCTTCCCATTCATGAGTTAAGCATTTGTTGAGTATTGACAATACTAACTAGGCAAGGAGTTAAGAACTGAGAATACAAAAAAGAAAAGTCTTCAACATTGATCAGGATCTAAAGGATCAAAATATATTTTAGCATAGATATTTTAAAATTACAAAATAGTTTATTTTCCATAAAATACAATTGAGAATAAACCATTTCCAACTCACTATTAGCTCAAATTACATACAAAGCGCTCTCAGGGTAAATTGATTATATTTGGCAGCATCTAAAGGATTTCCCTGTTGTCTGAATTTATTAGATTATAAACTGGAAATAAAATATTATAAAGATTTCCAGTCAGAATTATGTTTAAAAGATGACGTATCATCTTTTAAAAGTATGCCTTATATGGATAAGGAATTGGTCAGCACTTTAGTCGAAAATCCAGATGTTGAGATTGATGTTTATTTTTTACTCTATGGCACTCACGAACAGAAACAAGTCAAAATTGTCCAGCATTAGAAACCTAACCTTTACTCCTCAAACACCAAAAGTAGCACGGTTTTTGATAGCTAATTCTTAAGAGAATTTTAGGTTTTTAAAAATCACATAAATAGAGCATAAAAAGTTTAATTTTTGTTTTGATCACATCCTTCAAGAGGCAAAAAGGAGGCTTATTCAGGAAATCATTTTATAATCTTTTTCTGTCTGTCTATTTGTTGGTTTGAGACAAGATCTCACTATTTTATTCAGGTTGGCCTTGAACTCACAGTGATCCTCCTGCCTCAGCCTCCTGAGTGCTGGGATTACATGTGTGTGCCTCCACACCTGGCTCTATTTTATAATTTTTTTTCAGTGAAAATAGGTTTTTTTATCCTCAGATATTCACATCATAAATTTCAGTGACTGCTTTTTAATATTTTAAGTTAGATAGTATTTTAGTTTTGTTTTTGTAACTTTTGGTTTAATAGGCCACCAGATTAATTTAAAAATATTAGTGAATATATGGCATATCTATATTTGTTAATATGTAACAGTTCCCTTTAGTTTTGTATTTTTAAGTCTTTAATTTTATACTCTATTCAGAATTAATTACATATACATATGTAGATCACCAACCTATGCATATATAAATCACTACATACATTATCTGTTCACACACAAAGTATTTTGAAGTAGGAAAGAAAACAAAAGTTGGGTAATTTTTTTTTCATGCAAAAATACTGACTTGTCAGTCTCTGTGTGCAAGTAACTGCTGGAATTCTCTGGAAGAAAGAATTGTAAATAAAAGCTTCCACAATCTCTTTATGAAATAAACTTAGAAATAATAAATGAACATATAAAAGACTAACTTTTGAATAAGATGACTACATTGGTATATTCTACCAAATTTTTAAGGAAGAATTAACAGTAATTCAAGACATACTATCAGAAAATAGAAGAGAAACATCTCCTAATCACCATATGAGCTCAGACTTACTCTGATAATGTAAGTGCACAACAATAAAAACTATAGGGTACACACACATGAAAAACTCTTTAACAAAATATTATCCAGTCAAATTCAGCAGTATATAAAAAGGATATCATATCAAGTTCAAGTATAGGTTATTTCAGGGTGTAGAATTGGTTCAGCATTCAAAAATCAATGTAATTCACCATATTAAAAAAAGAAAAATATCTCAATAAATGCAGCAAAAACATTTGACAGATGTTTAATGCTCATCCAAAGAGTATATCAGAAAAAGAAAAATTATAGAATTATATTTTATAGTGGCACAATATATTACCTTTTCTCATGGCAGAAATGTCCACTGTCTTCTTCTATTCTTCTTTTTATTGAAGAATAAATAGCAAGTGTAACAAGGTACAAAAAAGAAATAAGTAGCATAAAAATCAGAAAAGAAATAGAACTGTATTTGAAGAAAGCATGTCATGACATGAAATAAGGAAAAAGAATCTAAAAATTCACAAGAACTAAGAAGTAAATTTAGCAGGATCACAGGGTATCAAATTGTATTTCTGTGTACTAGCAATGAATGGTTGGAAATTGAATTTTATTTCTTGAGTTTTAAAAAAAAATTTATTGGTATATGTTTGCAGTACATACTGATTACATTTAGCTTAGGAGTTGATCCATACCCACATTGCATATTGATCATTTTACTCAACCCCACCCTGGTCCGTCTCTTTCCCCAGATCCCCTTCCCATCTCTACCAAGTCTACTTCCCTGTTTCTTAGCATGTCTGTTTTATTTTTGTCTTGAAATTATTTATATTTTAGTTCTCTTGTGTTAGAGAAACTATGTGATATTTAACCTTCTGTGTCTGACATATTTCACTTAAATTAGGTTCTCAAGATCTGTTTCATGATTTTAGAGTGAAAGCTTTCAGTTTTTTTCCATTTAGTGTGATGTTGGCTGTTGGTTTGTCATAGATGGCTTTTATCAGATTGGGATAGAGACCATCTATTCTAATTTTCTGTAAAGTTTTTATCATGAATAGGTGTTGGATTTTGTCAAAAGCTTTTTCTACATCTATTGAGATAATCATACGATTTTTATCCTTGGCTCTGTTAATATGTTATATTACATTTATGAATTTACATATGTTGAACCATCCTTGCATCCCGGGAATGAATCCCACTTAATCATGGTGTACAATATTTTTGACAATGTGCTGCAGTCTGTTTGCCAGTATCTTATTGAGGATTTTTGTATCATTGTTCATTAGGGAGATTGGCCTGTAATTCTCTTTCTTAATTGGGTCCTTCTCTGGTTTTGGAATCAGAGTAATGCTTGCTTCCAGGAATGAATTGGGTTTTTAAAAAAATTTTTATTGGTATATGTTTGCGGTATATACTGATTACATTCAGCTTGGGAGTTGATCCATAGCCTTCCCTTTCAATTTCATTAAAGAGTCCGAGAAGTAGTGGTGTTAGGTCTTCACTAAATTTCTTGTAGAATTCAGCAGTGAATTCATCAGGGCCTGGGCTTTTCTTTGTTGATAGGTTTTTAATTACATCTTTAATTTCATTTATTGATATTGGGTTGTTTTAAGACTTTTATATCTTCTTGACTCAACTTTGGTAATTCATATGTATCTAGGAATCTGTCCATTTCTTCTGTATTTTCCATCTTATTAAAATACAAGTATTCAAAGTAGGTATAGATGATTTTCTGGATTTCTACAGGGTCTGTTATGATTTCACACTTTTCATTCCTAATTGCATGGATTTGAATCCTTTACTCCCTTTTTTGATAAGGTTGGCCAAGGGTTTTTTTATTTAATCTTTCAAAAAGCCAACTCTTCCATTCATTGATTCTTTGTATTGTGTTTTTAGTCTCCAGTGTGTTAATTTCTGCTCTGATCCTTATAATTTCCTCCCTTGTACGAGCTTTTGGTTTAACCTGCTCTTCTTTTTCTAGAAGTTTGAGGTTCAACATTAAGTTGTTTATATGAGCTCACTCCATTTTCCTGATATGGGTATTTACTGCTATAAATTTCCCTCTTAAGACTGCTTTCATTGTGTCCCACAAGTTCCTGTATGTTGTATTGTCACTATCGTTCAACTGTAAAAACTGTCTAATTTCTTCTTTAATTTCATCTGTGACCCATTAATTGTTCAGTATTGTGCTATTTAATTTCCATGTGTTAATGAAGTTCTTGTGGTTTCCTTTGGCATGGATTTTCAATTTCATTGCACTTTGGTCTGATAGTATGCATGGGATAATTTCAATTCCTTTACATTCACATAGGCATGTTCTATGAGCCAGTATATGGTCTATTTTGGAGAATGTCCCATGTGCAGCTGAAAAGTATGTGTATTCTGATGTTGTAGGATGGAGGACTATAGACATCTACTAAGTTCATTGACTCAAAAGTTTGATTTAATTTTAATATTTCATTATTGATTTTTTTGTGTAGTTGACCTGTCTTTTTGTGACAGCAGGATATTGAGGTCTCCCAATACAATTGTATTAAGGCTTATTTCATTTTTCATGTCCATTAATAATTAATAATCTGCAAGACAAGGATATCCACCATCTCCACTCTTATTTAACATAGTCCTAAAAGTTTTACCCAGAGCAATTAGACAAGAGAAAGAAATAAAAGGAATAAAGATAAGAAAGGAAGAGGTTAAATTAGCGTTATTTGCAGATGACATGATACTCTACCTAGAAGATCTCAAAAATTCCACCATAAGACTTGATTTAAAAGCAGATTTAGCAATGTAGCTGCTTACAAAGTCAGTATTCAAAAATCAACAGCCTTGTTGTACACAAATAGCAATCACTGAGAGAGAAATCATGGAAACAATACCTTTTACAATAGCATCCAAAAAGAATGAAATATTTAGCAATCAATCTAACAAAAGGTGTAAAAGACCTCTATACTGAAAGCTATAGTACTCTGGAAAAAGGAGATTGAAGAGGATAATAGAAAATGGAGAGATATTCCATGCTCTTGTGTAAGAAGAATCAATATAGTGAAAATGGCCATACTTCCAAAACTGTTATACAGATTCAATGCAATCCCATCAAAATTCCAGTAGTGTACCTCACAGGATTAGAGAAAACAATCCTAAAATTCATCTAGAACCAGAAGAGACCTAGAAGAGCAAAGTTTATCCTGAGCAACAAAGACAAAACAGAGGGTATCACAATTCCTGACCTGAAATTATACAGTGAAGCTACTGTGATTAAAACAGTGTGGTACTGGCAGAAAAACAGACCTGAAGATCAATGGAATAGATTAGAAGATACAAAATCAACTGCAGACACACTGAGTTACCTTATCTTTGACAAAGGTGCCAAACACATTCGTTGGGAAAAAGACAGCCTCTTTAATAAATGGTGTTGGAAAAACTGGCTTTCCCCATGCCAAAGATTGAAACTGAACCCATATCTTTCACCATGTAGTAAGTTAAAATGTGAATGGATTTAAGATCTCAACATTAAAATAGAAACATTAAATCTGCTGGAAGATAGGGTAGGTAAAACTTTTGATGACATTGGTGTAGGCAGACTTTATGAATAAAAGCCAGATTGCACAGGAACTATCTCAAAGAATCAACAAATGGGATCTTATCCTATTGAAAAACTTTTGCACAGCAACAGAAACCACTTACGGAGTGAAGAGACAACCCACAGTCTGGGAGAAAATATTTGGCAGCTCTCCCTCAGATAAAGGATTACTATCGAGAATGTATAAAGAACTTTAAAAAATCAGTCCTTCAAGATTTAAAGACCCAATCCAAAACTGGGCATCTGAGATGAACGCACATCTCTCAGATTAAGAAGTATAAACAGCAAATAAATATGTGAAAAAATGTTCAACAGCACTGATCATTCGAGAAATGCAAATGAAAACTACACTGAGATTCCACCTCACCCCAGAAAGAGTGACTAGTATTAAGAAGTCAACCAATAATAAATGCTGGAGGGACTGTGGAGAAAAAGGAACCCTTCTCCACTGTTGATGGGAATGCAGGCTGGTGTAACCACTGTGGAAGTCAGTGTGGAGATTCCTCAAAAAGCTAATATTGCAGGTCCCATTTGACCTACCTATTCCCCTTCTGGGTATCTTCCCAAAAGAACTAAAAACATGATACCACAGTGATATGTATGCACCTATGTTTATAGCTGCACAGTTTGTAATAGGCAGATCTTGTAGCAACCTAAATGCCCCTTGCCTGAGGAATGGATGAAAAAGATATGGTATTTTTATATAATGGAATACTACTCAGCTATAAAGAATGATAGACATTTTCACTCTTAAATGGATGTGCCTTGAAAACATACTTTTTAGTGAACTAAATAAGTCACACATATGTAACCATCATATTGTTGCACTTGTGTGACAAACTGAAAGAAAATTCATGTATGTATATAAAAAATTAGTTAAGATTGTTAAAGAAAAAGAATTTTGAGTGAAAATTAGTTTTCATAGGGTCATTTTCAGATTACATTTTTATTGTGAATTGTTCTTTTGAAAATAATATAGCAGTCATAACAAAAAATAGTCATACAGCTTGTTTCTCTCAATTCATTGAGGGGGAAGTTTTGTGCTAATAATTCTCTGGACAGTGTTTTATGTCTGTATTGTATACTCTAAATAACTACTGTGAAGGTAACAATATGCAGTGTATCGATTATTGTTGCTTTCCTATTGGCCTGGTTTTGAAATTTTATGTAATCTCTTTTTTCTGTTTAAAATTTTAAAAAAGAAAAAAAAAGATCTGTTTCCCTACAAATGACTCAAATTTATCTTTATGACTGAGGTAGTACTCCATTGTGTATATATACATTTTCTTTATCTGTTCATCTGTTGATGGCCATATAGGTCACTTCCATTATTTTGCTATTGTAAGTTGTGCTGCTATGAACATAGCTATGTATAACTAAAACATGATGACTGTAGCTCTCTAAAACTTATGTCAATCCAGAAGAGACCCAGATCAACCAAAGCAATCCTGAATAACAAGGGCAAGGCAGGAGGCACCAAAATCCTAGATTTCAAATTATGCTACAAAGCTACAGTGGTAAAAATAGCATGGTACTAGCACAGAAACAAACAGTTTGATGAGTAGCATATAATAGAAGATGCAGAAACAACCCCAGGCACCTTCAGCTTTCTAATTTTTTTACAAAGGAGCCAATAATATATGCTGGAAAACTGTTTATTTATATAAGGAAGAATGAATCTAGATTTGAATATCTTACCCTATGCTAAAATAAAGACTTCCATGTGAAAACAGAAACACTGAATCTGCTGTATGAAAGTATTGGTAAAACTCTTAAAGACATCAGGAATAGGCAAGGACTTCCTGAGAAGAACCCTAGTTGCACAGGACATAATATCAAGAATCAACAAATGGGATTACATAAAGTTGAAATTCTTCTGCACAGCAAAAGAAACAACCAACAGAGTGAAAAGATAATCTACAGAATGGGAAAAAATTTTGGAAATACAGTTTTTAAAGGTCAGTGTCATTTACATTGGCATCACAAATACAAAATACTTTCATAACAAAATACGTGAAAATTTTGTAGGCTGGCAACTATAAAACTTGCATTAATTAAAGAAATCTTAAATAAATGGAGAGAAATACCAAGTTCATGGGTGGAAGGATTCAATATGGTTAGAATGTCATTTTTCAATAATTAATCTTTATTCTCAACGCAGGTCTAGTTAAATGCTTAGCAGTTTTTTGTTGAAGTGGTGAAGCTTGCTCTAAATTTCATTTGAGCATTGTAAAATCACTTTTGAAAGAGAACAGAATTGGAGGGATTATGTTTTCTAATATTATGACTAATAAGAAAATATGGCATTGGTGTACTATATCAATTGGTGGAACAAAATAAAAAGTCCTGAAATAGACCTATAAACTTACAATTTGATTTTTATAAATAATATTCGAAGATAATGGATAGGAGAAGAATAATCTCTCCACAAATAGATTGGATACTTATGTCGGGGAGGGAGAAATAGCCTCAACTTTTACCTCACACTTACATAGAAGTTAATTTGAACCTAACATGGACTGAAACATTAAGTGCTAGAAATATAAAACCATAAGAGAAAACATGGCAGAACTCCTTAGTGATACTGTTTTAGGCCCACATATGTTTGACTGGGTGCAAAAAGTATGAACCATGAAGAAAAAAGTTGATAATGTTAGACCATCAAAATTCAAATTTTTTCTCTTCAAAAGCTACTCTGAGACAAACCATAGTTTGGTAAAAAAAATACTTGCAAAAGATATTTGATAAAAGACTGTTATCCCATTCTTAAAAATAACTCTTAGAACTCAAGAAGACACACTTTTAAACCTCAGAAAATGATTTAATAAATCTCACCACAGAAGATATATAAGCAGTAGCTCAAATTTTAATTATGTTGTTGGAGCACTTGTTTTATTTAAACAATGAAAACTGAAATTCATCCAGATTGTGATTGTGCAAAGCAAGGACTGCTGCTAAGAAATAAAATCAAGCTAGTTTCAAAGTCCATTAATTTTATGGTTTTCTGTTCCTCTAAGTGTCTGACATGGGACACATCCTGTGTTATTTTGGGGACCATCATACTGTGTTTGCAGGGTATCTTATATTAAACATATTTATTACCCTCTTTCTCTTCTCATTTTTACCACAACAATTTGATTGACAAGTACAGGATTTTTCATAGAACTTTTCTTGTTAAAAGTTGATATTGTCAACAAATGAATTGTCTTCATATTTTTTAAGGGCAAACAACTGAGATATTCAGTTTTGCACTTCCTTGTGCTGGGATAAATTCTTAAAAAAACAAAAACTGGGGCAAGTTAAAATAACTGATAAACATTGACCAAACTGTATGGTTTGATCTAATGTACTTGGTGTGTCTACCATCTGCAGTCATTTTCACAGATATACCTGCTTTAATTCTCATAGTTCTTTGAAATTGTTATTGTCCTAAAATAGTTGGAGATATTGAGGTTCAGAAGAATTACGCAGTTTGATCAGTGTTTCACAGCTACAAATTGCCAGGACCAGGGCTCTAATTTCAGTGTATCTCTAAACCCTACATCAGGAATTGTTTGTTTCTCATACCATTACCCAGCTAATCCAGCCATCCATTAGCTCAGATAGATCACCATGAGTAAAAGATAGAAACAGCTCCTGCTTCACAAGATAAGTGGTTTTATGAATCAGTTTATACCTGTTGACACATTCCTCATATCTCAGCCAGACACTGATTTGGGTCCACAACCCCTGCTCCCACAAAATTTGTTCAGACACTTTTATATACAAATCCTCAATTTTATTTCTTCTACCTTCATGGATCTCCTTAGGCATTTGGTCCCTGACTGGTCTTTGAACTCTTGTTTGCTTGGTTTGAATGTGATCTTAGATCCCTCTGATTTATGAATCCTTTTAATGTGTCTCTTCCAGTAGAATCATTGGGCCATGTCTATGGATGAACAGTAGATTTTTTCTTGATGTTTCCATATAGAATCCCAGAAATCCTCTGATAATCTGCTGCTAGTCTCCCAGGAGAAAATGTTCACTTCCACGTTATTTTATTATTTGAAATAATGTTTTGTTCTAGACTTTCATATTGTGCTTTAATTCCTACCACAGATTTTTACTTCTATATATTCAATTCTGTAGTAACTTTAGAAAAATAATATCTGCTTTTATTCTCAATCTAGCAATGTTACATATAAATGTTATTTTATTTTATTTTATATAAATGTTAAAGTTTTGTATATTTTTAAAGTATAAGTTCTCTTTTGAAATTTTTCTTAGACATTTGTTGAAATTTCTGTCAGTTTAAATAGCAACACTTGAAAGTCACTTTGACTTTTGAAAGCTGCTAGATTGCCTTATCATTGTCTTTGAGAGATTAACAATGTTTGTTTGGAAAGTTGCCTTTTCTTCCCTAAATAAAACTGAACTTTTTGTTGTTCTATCATAGTGTTTCATTTTACTCTGGTTGGTTTCTTGCGGAGATATGACAGGAAACAAAAAATTCAATAAAGGCATTCAATTGTAATTGGGTTGACTGATTGTGTTAGGTGACCTTGTCAGCTGTATTAGACAGCTGCTTTTGATAGAAGTGGAAAAATTTTCTCTGGACTCTGAGTCGATTTGGTGCAATTGGGTATACATCATTTCTTTTCCTTTAACAGTGAATCATCTACAAGGGAAAGAAGAGTCATTTTCAATTGTAAATATTCTGGAGAGCAGAGAAAATGAAAATCAAGGGAGAATAGCATATTTTTCAATGAGAAAAAGATTGCTTTTAATGTATATGATTATGATTGATAGGAAAATGGCAGTGACAAAAATTATGTATTAACAGAAAGAAAATAAAACTGACTTTACATGTATTTTAGTAATAAAGTATTACTTCAATTCAGGTGTAAAATGAGGCATTGTTATTGTATGTGATGATTACACTTGATTGTCTTGAGAGTCACCCAGAAGTTTAATACACACACTTCTGGGTGTGTCTGGGTGGGTCATGAAAGAGTGACCTTATGTACTGTATCAGATTCCTGACCCTTTCCTCTCTGACTATGCTCCTCTTCTCTGGTTCCTAGCTGCCTTAAAGTGAGAAGCTGTGCTCCACCGTCCTCCTCTGCTATGGTATTTCTGCCTTGGAGCCAGCCGACTGTGGACTGAGTCCCCTGAACAACCTCTCCTCCTTTAAGTTGTGGATGTTGGGTATCATGTTCCAGCAATTAAAATTTTGAATAACTTAACATGACTCAAGAAGAGAGGCTTAGATTAACGGCTCTCAGTGCAGGCCAAAAGCTAAAATGGATCCTCAGCACCACAATAATTAATTCATTTTCCCACTATCTAAAAAATTTTGTATGTCTTTTTTTGTTACACTCACAAAATTTCCTTTTTATTCCTATTCTGAGATAAAGCTCTCAATTTTATTTTAAAAGTGGGAACAAATTATAGTATTTATCAGCCTAACCCAACTCTATTCCGTACTTTAGTGGCTTAACTCAGCAAGAGTTAAGTGAAACCATAAGCTAGTGCTATTTTGATAGGTCTAAACTGAATGCTAATAATGTCTATTATTGAACAGGAAGATTCCATTATTTTAAATGTCACTGGTCATTCTTTGCTGCATGTACTGGTTAGTTTTCCCATTGCTGGGACAAAATACCCAACACCCATAATTTAATGTAAGAGAGGTTTAGTTTAATTCATAATTTCAGAGGTTTCAGCCCATAATCAGTTGGCTTCAAGGCAGAGACATGGTGGAAGGGCATAGTTGAACCAAGCTGCTCTTGGTAACTCAGTTCAGTTGTGCTCCAAAATTTTAAGGGCCTCTACTAATGATTTACCACTGAGGTACAAGCCAGAGGCTCCAACTGGCATTCCTATCTGCCACTGACACCTCAAGTACCATTGGATCTGCTGGGTCAAGTGACCCATGCGGCAGAGCAGCCTGCATAGCAGCCTGAACCTATTGTAGAGCCTTCTCTTGTTCTGGACTTCATTCAAAACTAGCAGCTTTCCAGGTCAATCTATAAATGGGCTAGAGTAACACAGCTATGTGAGGAATATGTTTGCAAAATCCAAGTAGGTCTACTACGCATTGTGCCTTTTTCTTGGGTGTAGGAGGGACCACATGGAGCATTTTATACAGTTTAGAAGAGATATTTCTGTGTGTTCCACAACACTAGCATCCTAGAAACCTCACTAAAATAAAAGGTCTTTGAATTTTAATTAGATTTATTTCCTATTCTCTGACACTCAAACACCTTACCAATAAGTTCAGAATTCTTGCTACCACTTGTTTGCTTGGTCCAGTCGTCATGTAATCAATGTAATGGAACAGTATTGATATCTTGTGAAAGAGAAAAATGAAGATCTCTGTGAACTAAGTTGTGACATGGGACTGGAGAGTTGATATACTCCTGAGGAAGGCAGTGAAGGTGTATTGCTGGCCTTGCCAGCTGAAATCAAATTGCTTTTGGTGGGCCTTTTGGATCAGTATGGAGGAAAAGGTCCGGGTATGTGCCAAATTGATAGCTGCATACTGTGACCCAGATGTGTTCAAGCAAAAAAACCACATCTAGTACAGTAGCTGCAATTGACGTTATCACTTGATTAAGTTTATATAAATCCATGGCCATTTTCCAAGGTAGGTTCATCTTTTGCACAAGCCAGATAGGAGTGTTAAATGAGAATATAATGGTAACCGCCACCCTTGCCTTTTTTAAAGTCCTTGGTACTGGGACTAATTTCTGCAGGACTAATTTCCCCTCTAGGGATGCTGTATTGTTTTTGATTTATTACTTTCCCAGCTAGAGGCAACTCTAATGGCTCTCGTTTGACCATTCCCACCATAACAGTCCTCACTTTGTAGGCTAGGGAGCAGTATGGGCATTTCTGCCATGTATTAAGTATATCCAATTATGCATTCTGCAACTGGGCCAGTGAACATAGGATGGATTCAGGGACCCTTTGGGCCCACTGTGAACCAGACCTTGGCTATAAAACGCCATTGATTACTTGACCTTCTTATCCCCATAAACTTACTGGATGATGTTTTGGATCTGGAATCAGCCTCAGTTCAAGAAACTGGAAGATGCAAAGTAAGAGGGATAAAATATATTTGCCAGTCTCAGACTGAAGACCTGGAATCTTCTTGAAGAGTCACTAGAATGAGTCTTCCTTGAAAACCTGGAGAAGCTGGTGTCTGATGTCCATAAGTGATGGCAGCAGCAAAACATAATGGACCTTTTCACATGCAAGCCAACCTCCTCATTCTTCCTTCTTTCCTTTTCTTCCATCAGGACTGCAAGTCTATTAGACAATACCATCCACAGCTGGGGTAGGTCTCCTCCACCTCGGCTAGCTAGCATACGTCAGTCATCTCTGAAACTACCTCGCAGGCATGCCGAGAAATGTGCTTCACTAATTTGCCAGATTTTTTTTATCCAATCCAATTGACAATCAGAATTAATGGTCACACTGGAGAAGAGAGGGTGTGAAGAATTCATACTCAATTCTTTGTGAATTGGCTGAAAATAACACATGCTTCACTCAGAGTCCAATAACCACAGCTAGACACAGGTCCTCACCTACCTGCAAGGAGGTAGAAATATGTATAAAATATGGGTTGCAGGATGAGGAATGGCTATTCAACTATTAGTAAATTCCAGGCTGCAATACCAACCTTTCCCTCACTGTACCATTTTTCTGTTTATCTTTATAGCCAGAGTCTACAAATGTACTATTCCTTCCTCTACTTTCTCAAATCTTCTTCTCTGTTGTATCCATGGAATGAAGCTTTCAGTCATTTTAGTACATGAAACATTTGTCTAATCAGCAGGTGATCTGTAAACTAAATACTGTTGTCACCTCGCTTTTCATCTCAGTGGACATCTCAGTACTTTAAATACCATTGATGAGTCCCTCTGTGATAGATACCAATCACATTATCAGTTAGGAGACACACGGTGGTCTCTAGAGGTCTCTCCTATGGGCCAGCTACTCCTACTCTACATCTTTTACTGGCTTCACCTTATCTACATACACATGTAAGGTTTCTTTATTCACTTCTTAACTTAGTGTCTAGTTCAACAGTTTTAAGTACCATCTACATGTTGATGATGTCTTGTTTGTATTTCTAGTTCTGTTTTCTTCCCTGAGCTCTAGACTTTTATATCTAATCTCATCATCCTAAGCATCTGTCCTGATACTCCAATAGGCCTTGCTATATATAGCATTTCTGAAACAGCACTCTTGATTCTCCCTGTTTTCCAAATCGGTAAATAGTACTGAGTCACCCTGGTTTCATGTCTGTCTGTCACTCCCAAATTCTTCCCATCATAAAGTTCTGCTTCAAACTACCTGTCTTCAAACTGTATCCCACATCAGACCACTTCTTATCCCTTCTGCTACTATCACTGTAGTCTAAAACACTATCAACTCTTGAGTGAACTGTTGCAACAGTTCCCACGTAGTATACCTATTTTTACCTCTGTTCTTCCCAACAATTTATTTGCACAACCATCAGATCTTTTTAGAAATAGATGCGGTCATGTAATTCCCCTGCTCAAAAACCTTCTGTATTAGTCAGCTTTACCATTACTGGGACAAAAATACCTAATATCCTCAATTTAAAGGAGGAGAAGTTTAAGTTGGATCTTGTTTTTAGAGGTTTCATCCTATGGTCAGCTGGTTCCAAGGCAGAAACAACATGATAGAGGGTGTGTGGTGAAACAAAGCTGCATAGCTCGGAGCAGCTGGAAAAGAGAGCACATTGAAAGAGCATTAGAGAGAGAAATTCCCTCCAAAAGGACACTTCCAGTGACCCACATCCTCCAGCTGGGACTCACATCGTAACAGTTCATTCAGCTATACATTAATCCACCGATGAGAATAGTGATCCTGATCCTATCACCTCTCCAGAACTCTCCATTCAAGCTGACAATTAAAATTAACTGGCACATCATGCAATGTCATCTCATTACTATTAGAACAAATTAGAAATCCCCTTTGTCCTCTAGGTGCTATGTGATCTGGCCTCTGCCTACCTCCCCAACTTATCTCCTACCCCTTTGCCCCTCAGGTACGCAGTTCTGGCATGTGGCTTTGTTGTCATGTATAACCAGGCTAAGCTTGTTCCTCCCAAAAATGTTTAAATGTACTTCTATTTGCCTGGATTTCCTCCTCAGATCTTGTGCCCCGCAATGACCATCTGTTTAATGACTAAATTTTAGAATATCTCCTAACAATTTCTGATATTTACTCTACCTTTTTGTTCCATGCATTTCTCAATTTTTATGTATTTGTTATTGTTTATTTACTCATTTTTTACTGTTGTCTCTCCTGTGTTTAGAATAGTGCTTGGCATAGAGTAGGCACCCAGTTCAAATTTGTTGGATAAGTGAATGAATGGATCTTTAAAGTTTTTTCCTATTGAAATTGAAAAGATTTTTAAAGGAATAATTCTTGGGCCTTGATCTCACCAAACAGTAATATTAACACAGATATTTCTAGCTTCTAGAAACAGAATGAAAAAAACTACATTTTTTCCTGCTTTTGTATTAAATGTGCAGTTTAAAAATAACATAGAACTGGTAAGCATTTGAAAAAGGCAACCAAAGTGACAAAGGGAATGATGTTGCTTCCATACAATGTTTTTTCTTTTTAATTTTGATTAATATGGAAGATTGAGAGATTTTATGGTCAGATTCTCCAATACTGTTGATAGATTAATTCACATTACTTTTTTCAATGAACCACTGTTTAGATGAATTTGCGAGTGATCACTTCAAACCAAATAAAAGGAAGTACAGAAATACTTTATTTATCAGATGTATTCCATGTGTCAGTTTCCACATAACCAAAATGTAAGCCCTGTATATGTGCCAAAGCTTACTGTTTTGAAGGACATTTTTCTAACATGCTTGTGATAGTTAAACTGTATTGACAGTTTCACTGACCTGGAAACTGCCTAGGGGGTTATTAAAGCACACTTGTGGTTATGTCTGGGTGGGTCATGCAGGTGTGACTGTGGGTAATATATCTGGCCTATCTGGCCCCTCACCCTTTTCTCTTTGATGTTGTACCCCTGCTCTACTTCCTGACCACGATGACATAATCCATTTTGTCCCATCACCCTTCTGCCATTATGTTTCTCCCTTTGTGCCAGCCAACTGTGGAATGAATTCTCTAAAACTATGAACCAAATTAAACCTTTACTCCTTTATGCTGCAGGTTTTGAATATATATCCCAGCCATGGGAACACTAACCAGTACAATGCTCTTCTTGTTAATCCTACTCTTTCAAACAAAAAGTGCTAAAGACATCATCTCAAGGCATCACTGTGAATGTTTTAATGCCACATAAAATATGCCCTATAGTAAATATGCTCCCCATGGTCATTCTAGTTTTTTCTCCTTTTTATAGCTTTCTATCTCCTCCCTTGTCTTTCAGCTATTAATTTATGCTGATGACAGCTGCCTTCGTGTTTTGAATTGATGTTTGTATAACCGGTAGCATGGGCAAGAGCCTAAGTGCAGTTTCTACTGTACACCAGAGTCACAGAAACTCTGACTTTTGGGAAAAAGAGGTATTGTGGAGGTAATAGAAATACGAAAATAACATAAAACACAAAAGTGATGATGTTCATGAGGACTTCTGTGATTCCCTGCCACTATATAGATTACTTGTATAGGATTTATCCTTTACTATACTGTGTGGCTTACCTAGCATGATATGCAGTAATATTATTCTGTTACTAGCATATCATTAGTAGCAATTTGTTGATAGATATGAGCCATATTTAGGATGACCATAGGTCCCAGTTTGATGCCTGTTTTTCAGTGTGATTCTTAATATTTCATTCATTCTCAAAAGTTACCCAATTTTGACAATGATTATATATTTATTCTCCATATAAATGCACTTAAAATAATTTGCAAAGTACCAGTACTTTTTTCATTCAGCGCAGAATGTATATGCCTGAAATTAGAACTCAGATGAGGGATTTTTAAAAATTATGTCATGAAAAATACACTTAATGGATAATTATGTTCAGCGTATTCAAAAAATACGAATTGTGGACATTTTTCTTAAAATTTCTTCTAGGAGAAATTTTGTAGTTGGCATAGTATTCCACCCATTTGTATTGAGTGAATAATTAGATTGATTCACCTCTATTTAAAGTGGAAAAATACCTGAAATTTGTTTAAAATAATAGTTTTGGAACTGGGTATAACTCAGGGGTAGAGTCCATGTTCAGTTCATGTGAAGGCCTGGGTTTGATCCCCAGCACTTAAAAAAACACTTTTAAATACCGCATACAATGTCTTGAGACACATACATTGCAAATCTCATTTTATTTTTTTAATTTTTTTATTTTAAGGATAATAAAATCCAACAAAACAGAGCAAAGCCAATCAAAACAAAGCATCAAAATTGGTACAGAACTTCAAAGCAGGATACTAGGAAAACAACAATGACTGCCATAGTATCTTGTTATCTTTACAATAGTTACCCATTCCATCAGATATAGCAAAATCAAACTAAAACAAAACAGAACAGAACCAATCAAAACAAAACATTTCATAATGCAAATCAATTAATTGGAACAAAGCAAAACAGTGAGAACAATATTGAATTTCAAAGACAAGATAGAAGGAAATCCCCATATTTGCTATATTGCATACTGCCATTCTCCCAATAAATGGTCAGACAGTTGGCCCCAGGCCTGCAAAGTCAGCCAAGCAATATAAGCATTTAGTTGCTTTTTGTGCCTCAGTTGCTATCAATTCAGCCTGTCCTCTGAACCAGCAGGTTGCTTATGGAGGGAGTGGGGAGTGGGGGTTGTTGATTCTCAGCCCACACACTAGTAGACTCACAAAAGGCACTATCTGATTTTTCTCTTCCTGGGCCCCACATGACTTGTGCAGCTTACCAGAAAAGCTGGCTAGCTGGCTTCTTGGTGGGCTTCTCCCAGTCCCAGCATGACTGATTCTCTGGGAGGTGCTGGCTTTTCTCTTCCTGGATGCTGCATAGCTTGCATGGCTTACCAGAAAGCACAAATCTCATTTTAATAATTCAGAGAAATTCTCTTATATTTGTAAATCAAATTATAAAGCTCTCTTGTGTTTAATTTAGCATATCTGGCTAGTTAAACAACACAGAACATGTTTTTAGAAATTATAGCATATTAATCATAACTCTTTCTTAAAAAATGTGGAGAGATTCCTGAAAGTTGGCAAATTCTTCTGCATGAGACTTAGTTTCATACTGAATTTCTTCTATCTATACTAAATAATCATCTACTCTAATCTTTAAATTTAAGGTATATTAAAAACAATCATTCTTTCTTTGCATTTGGGATATATTAAATAATTCATAATTATTACTGTTAAGTATTAAATTTTACTGTAAAAATTCAGAATTAGTAACAAAGTTTTGCCTACCTTATCTTTCAGCAGGTTGTTTCTGTTTTAAAATTTGTATCTTAATCCATTTTGATTTTAGTTTAGTATATGGTAAGATATATGGGTCTAGACTCAATTTTCTACATGTGAATATCCAATTTTCTCAGCATCATTTATTAAAGAGGCCATCTTTCCTGCAGTTTGTGCTTTTGCCCCCTTTGTCAAAGATCGAAGAACTGAGTATGCCTACAGTTGTTTCTGCTTCCTCTGTTCTGTTCCATAGTTCCACATGGATTGCGATGCCCATGCATTGCTTTTGTTACCTAGAATTCATTTTGTTATTCTGGGTGTCTTCTGGTTCTCTATGAATTTTAGTATTATTTTCTCTAGATGCATGAGAAATGGTATTTGTGTTTGATTGTGATTGCATTGTATAGCCATTTGGACAATATTGGTTCTGCCTATCCAGGAAGAGGGACTTTAATTTCCTTTTTTAGAGTGATGTAATTTTCATTGTAGAGGTCTTTCACTTCCTTGGTTAGCTTAATTCCTACGTATTTAATTTTTCTTCATCCTATTAAGGACGGTGTTGTTATTCTAATTTCTTTCTCAGTGAGTTCATTATTAGTATATAGGAATGCTATTGATTTTTGTGTTTGTTTTATATCCTGCCACATTGCTGAATTTGTTTTTTCTAGGAGTCTTTTCGTGGAATTTTTTAGGTCTTATAAGTAGAGAATCATGTCATCTGGAAATAATCGTTCTTTCACTTCATCCTTTCCTATACATATCTCTTTTATTTCTGTTGCCTGATGTCTCCTGCTCATTGCCCCTTGGATTGGCTTGAGACAATTGGGAGTGTCTGGAGGTATTTTGTTGCCTTTTCTTCACATGGTTTTGTTTGGTTGGTTTTGTTGTTGTTGTGATTATTATTATTGTTTGTTTACTTTCTATGCTAGGATTTTCAGCTTCTCTGGCCCACCACCCAGTTCTTCAGGAATTGGCCACCGTATTGTTCATGACCCCCAGGTAATCCAGATATTCACATATGCAGAGAAATCAATGGACAATAACAACTATGTCACCTTGGCTATAGTACTAAACTCAGTGACAATAGTGTTAAATATAAACTGGATATTGTCAAACCCTGAGAACTATTCATGAACCACCTTGAACTAAAATAAAGAGGTCTGTGATTTTTGTATATTCCAGTGATGATGAACCTTTTGGAGACAAGTGTGCAAACTGCAACTCGAAATCCATTTATTTATTGCACAGTGCCAGCACTGCATCTAACCCTGAATACTGAGGTTTTACTTTAGAAAAAACAACTCATACATTAACGTATTTTGTCTTAAAAGAAAAACAGCACACATGTCTTAGGTTTGCCACCAGTGGTATATTCACTTAGGCAATTCTGTTACTGACCTATAGTAGATCAGACCAGTAGTTTCTTCTGGATGTAGGCAGTGGTGTAAGATCTGAGGTAAACCATTGGGCTAAGTGCCATCTCTTTCAGATTCACCCGCTTCCGAAGGTTATACCAAACATACCTGGCCTCCCACCACAGAATACAGGCTATGTGAACTTCCTGTCCTGAACTTGAGCTTCTCAGGGGGTCTCAGGAGATCTCTCTCTAGCTGTCACCCTCTTCAAGCCTGTGTCTTAAAGCTGTCTCTCACACAGTTTCTGCAGTAGGGTAACACTTCAGTCCTGGAGTGAAACTCGCCTCTTGGGTGTAGGTCTCATCCTCAATCAGGTTAGTCTTTTGGTTGTCACCTGTGCTACCCTGTGAACAGTGGAACACAGCCAGCTAGGATTTGGGAGTTTGGCCACTCTCCTCCTCTCCTACACACACTATTCAAAATGGCCAGTGGGGGTAGAAGGTTGGCAGGTGGGACCTCTCCTGTTTCTTAGATGGGTGCATGATGAACACAAGGTGGCCAGTGGGGGCAGGGCAGGCAGGGCTGCCTCTTGTGTTTGATTGAAGTATTTCCCTAGATTTGAAAACTTCCCTGCAATGATTTTAGTAGATAAAGTTTTTACATCTTTCACGTCATTTTTTAATTTTTTCTTTATTCTTATAATTCTGATTTTTTAAGTCATCTAGTGGCTGTTAGATGCTTGCATGGTATCTTCTAATTTTTAGGTTACCATTGAGTTTCTGATCTGCTATATTCACCTTGTCTTTAATTTCTGACACTCTGACCTCATTATGGTCAAATCTGCTCTGAATTGTTAATATCTTGTATTTTTGTTTGCTTTCTTTTCATAGCTTCTAATTCTTTATCAAACTGGTAATTCATATCTTTTTTTTTTTTCTTTTCTTTTTGGTACTGGTGATTGAACTCACAACCTCATGCCTTAGGCCACTGAGCTGAATCCCCAGTCCTATTTTTTGAGACAGGGTCTCACTATGCAGTTCAGACTGGCCTTGGACTAACTTTGTAGCCCACGCTAATCTCGAACTCACAACGATCCTTCTGCCTCAGCCTTCTCTCGAGAGCTGAGTGCTGAGATTAAAGATGTATGCCATCACGCCCAGTTTGATAATTCATATCCTGTATTATCCTGCTTAACTCATTTAGTTTATTATTTGCTTCTTCTTTAATCCCATCAAACATTTTATTAGTAAAACCCTTTGTTTATTAAAATACCCTCTAAGTTTGCTAAACATCTTATCAATTAGTTTATGTAAAGAAATTGGCATATGATATAGACACCAAGACATATCTCTGCAATAGTCTGGGGATAATGAAAAAAATTGCAAATCAGATAATGGTGATATTTGTACAACTTTGTGAATATACTAAAAACCATTTAGAGTTTTATGTTCTTAATGGTGAATACCATACTAAATCAATTTTATTTCAGTTTATTAAAAAGTATATAGAGAATGAGCTAAAAAAGAAAAAGCAAGGGAACTTGGAGATAATTTCATGTCTGTATTCTGAGGAATATAGATAATGCACTCAGTTATCCAGGTCTGTCAATACATTTGTCCCTATTGTAGTCTGAAAAATACACAAAAACTGAAGATCACTAGATGAGAATTACTGTAGAAAAATCCACTTGTGAGTGTGTCCGTGTGTCAGTGAATTTGTAAGACATGGGTAGTAGAAAGGAAGACGATATGTAAGAAGTTCAAAATGTAGTTCATCTGTTGAGTTTCCTCATTTTCCCTCATCTAGCTTTGTTTTTCAGAAAGAGGCTCCAGACTGAATTGGCCCCACTTTACCTTACTTTTGTCAATATTATTGTTGCGTTAGAACTTCAAACAAAAGTCTCACCCACCATCAACAGTTCTCTTTGAATAGTGCCACATTTACCTACTCTATTCTACTGGTTCATTCTCCACAGTTCTAGAGTCATGTTAGTAACTATAATCCTAGTGATTTTATTGCTGCTCATATACTTTTAACATATCCCACTTCGTCCAGAATAAAATACAGATTTGTTGACCTAATACTGCTTTCATCTGAAATCTGAATTGTTAGCCTTGAAATTAGAGTTGATTACAAGACAGACAAGAAACTACCTAGAAGGGCCAGGGATTTAGCTCCGTGGCATGAGCGCCTGCCTCACAAGTGCAAGGTCATGAGTTCCATTCCTGGTACAAAAAAATAAAAAATAAAAAAAAAGAAAGAAAAAGAAAAAAGAAACTACCTAGATATAACCAGTAATGTGGCTTGTCTAAGTAAGGTGAAGGCATTGGTACCAGCTTGCATTCCTTGCTCCTTGGAAGCTTTTTGTCTAAGTTGTCAAGAGGGAAGTATTTTTTTAACTTGTAAATATTCACAAGAATCTTTTCTTGGCAGCCACAGGTTGTGTCTCAAAAGGGAACAAGCTTTGTTTGGAAATTATACATTGAAAACATTTTCTCATAATTTCACCTTAAATTGAAAGGAAAGTCACACTGAAGAATCATCATCAGTGCACAGGAACAGCTTCTGAGTCTGTTTTTATCCTGAAATAGACTCCTTTGGACAGTGAAGGAGATTTAAACAATTTCTGCTTCTTTGGCAAGTAAATTATTTTGTTCACATTTTTCTTTTGGTTTGATTTGGATTTGGATTTAATATTCAGCAGGCATATGGTTTTTAATAAAGATTAAGGTTCACCAAAACCCTCTAAAACAAATTCTGATTGGTAATATATTTGCAGGTAGACTTTATTTGACTTTAATGTTTGGTGAATTGAAAACCACAGTCATGTATTTCACACAAAAAAAGCACTTTAAGAATTTTAGTAGCTTTAGATTCTAATGCAATTAATTACAACCTTTCCAAACAAGAGAAAGTAAAAATTCTTGGAATTTTCTCAAGATCTCTTTGGAGATTATACTGCTAGATATGAGTACTTATGACGAATAACATGCATTAAGCATGTCACAAGGCTGGATTAGAATATAAGCAAAGTTATGTGCAAATTTAAGTGAAATTAATAATGAGTAGAAGATAGGATAATAGAGAATGCCCTTTAGAACCTAAGTGTACCATGATTTAGTCTGTGTGAATCCATCTTTTAGTATAACCCACAAAGGTACCCTGACAATATTGAATTTCTAGACATACAGGGCCAGCGATTAGATTGTCATTTATGGTGAATTCAGCAAGTTAGCTGCTACTTTATGCATGGCATCTAAAGGAGCTTGAATCATCTTAGAATCTAGTTGGCCAACCAGGCTTTCCCCAAAAAACACTGAAAACAAAGTTATGCATATATACTTCATCTTTTGCATCCAATATCATGAAAGTAAGCGGTGTCTCTCCATTGATAAGAGTTATAAACTGAATGGTTTCTAAAGATTTAAGTGTACAGGAAGCTAGCTGGGCATGGTGGCGCATGCCTTTAATCCCAGCACTTGGGAGGCGGAGGTAGGAGAGTATCGTGAGTTCGACACCGCCTTGGGCTACAGTGTGAACAAGGCCAACCTGTGCTACATAGTGTGACCCTATCTCAAAAACCTAGGGCCGGGAGTTTGGCTCAGTGATTTAAGCACCTGCCTGGCAGGCGTGAGGTTGTGAGTTCGATCCCTGGTGCCACATACACACAAAAAAAAATAGTGTACAGGAAGCTAAGAGCATTCTCTTGAAAACCACTATTCTGAGAAACTAGTCAGATTGCAGAATGGAACCCCTTGAGGTTCTGTTGACTTAGCCAGGTCATATCTCTGAAGGCCCACACTCATGTCACCCAATCGTATCCAGGGGTGCTAGACAAGTGTCCTATAAGCATCTCCCCATATTTCTCACCTTAGAGGGGAATCTAAGAGATTCTCAGACTGCTATACAGCTTCCTTACCACCAGAAACACCTTGATTGTCTTTATCAAGTTTCCTCCACTGAATTCTCATGGTCAAGAACTGTATTAGCTTAATGGCTTAAGCACTTGCCTGGCAGGCACGAGGTTGTGAATTCAATCCCCAGTACCAAAAAAAAAAAAAGAAAAAGAAAAAAGGAAAAGGAAAAAGAACTATATTGTTTTCAACATGTGCATGAGGCAAAAGATTTTTATAGCAGGGTAAAAGAGGAGACTGACCCTAAAGCACAGGAGGAAAGATGACTAAAACCTCTTCAAACTTAACTGGATGCAGTGAACAAGGTTGGTGAACAAGATTAATGAGCTTTTCTTAAACTGGCTGTTCCTTTCTTCCAAAACTATCCAAGTCTGTGGAAGGAAGCCACTGGACTCTCTTCTATGCAAATGGTATTTCTATACTGGGAACGTGAGCCAAGTCAAAACTATGCTGACACTGAAATAAGTATACAGAAAGAGCAAGGCATTTTGATGAAGGAAATTCTTAAGCTTAACTTGCAAATGGTATAAATAAATGACAACCTAAGAGATCAGCTGGTATTTTATCCTCCCACATTGCAAACTAATAAACTTTTAAGTAGGCAAGAAGCCATCAAAATAGCAGTAACAAGTGAGGTTTAGAAACTATCACAGGTATCAGAACACACATAGTACATTACAATGAAATACTGAGAGAACCCTTAAAAACAATAGGAGCCCAAGAAAAATTCATCCAGCAGCCACTGTATGATACCAGAAAGACCAGCCTAAGGTCAGTTGGAGTTAGAAATTAGAAGATAGCCCACATTGAATAATAAATGTTTTTATAGAAATCATACGTAGAAAAACTCCCAAGTATGAGAAAAGTGTTAAACATACAAGTAAGCAAGGAATACGGAACACCAACTGTGATGAAAAAAGAAACTCCCCGTGACACATTATAATTAAAGTGCCAGATGTCCAACACAAAAACAATTTTAAAAGCTGTCAGAGAAAAGTAAAAAAATTACATGTAAAGGTAAACCCATTCAAATTATAACAAACTTCTCAACAGAGACTTTAAGGCCTGAAGAGTTTAGAATGAAGTATTTCAAGTGATAAAAGCAAACAACTTCTAACCCAAATTAGCATATTTGGTAAAACTCTTTCAAAAGAGATGGAGAAATAGGATATTTCATGAAAATGAACAATTCAGGACATTTATAAATACTGAACAAACAACACTTCAGAAAATACTCAAGAATATCCTAGGTATAGTGAAGCCAACAAAGCCTAAAGTCCAGATGCAGTGAATACATTAAACAAGGCAAATAGATTTTAAAAAGGAGAAGAAAATGGAGTCAGTAGGGAAAAAGCAATGACAGAAATTAATCAACAACTCTCAGTTAATAATTCTCAATGTTAGTGGCTTCGGATTCCCAATTAAAATATTCAGTTTGGTAGACTGGATCAAAAAACAGAATCCCAACAGCCTGTTGCACTCAAGAAACTCATCTAACCCAAAAAAGATATTCATGAAGTAAAAATCAAAGGATAGAAAACAGTATTTCATATACCAGGACTCAAAACAAGCAGGGGTGGTAGTTTTACTCACAAAGTAAATTTCAAGCTAAAACTGATCAGAAGAGGCAAAGAAGGTCACTACATATTAGTCAAGGCAGTAATCCAACTAGAAGAGATAGTACTTGTAGATATATAAGCACCAAATACTGGAGCATCTATCTTTATAAAACAAATACTTTTAGACACAAAAGATTAAATAGACACTGACACAATCATAGTGGCTTACCTTAATACCCCACTTTCACGAAAAGATCAACTAAACAAATCAATAAAGAAATATTAGAGTTGAACCATGCCCTGAAAATATGAATTTAAAAGATATCTACTGAATGTTCTATTCTACTATAACGAAGTACAGATTTTTCTCTGCAGCACACAACTTTCTCAAAAATTTAGAAACACCTAGAAGATTAATATCACACTCCTGACTACCTAGTGAGTCACTGAAAAAATCAGAGAAGCAATTAAATAATTTCTGGAAGCAAACACTAGCAGTACTATGCCAGAACCTATGGAACACAATAAAGTCCCTAGAAGGAGGCTTTTTGCAATTAATGCTCACATTAGAAAAAGAGAGATCAAATAATCTAATGAGGAACCTCAAGATATTTCAAGCCCAAAGTAAAATTAAGAATGAGAAATCTTAAAAATCAGAGCAGACATTAATGAAATTAGGAAAAAAAACCCCAATACAAAAAATCAGCAAGTCAAAGATCAACCCTTAGCCAAACTTATCAAAGAGAAAAGACTCACATGAATGCAATTAGAAATGAAAAGGGTGAAATTATAACAGACATTTGAAATCAAGAAGACAGTAGATACCATAAAAAGTTGTATTCCAGCTGGGCATGGTGGCTCACACCTATAATCCCAGCACTCAGGAGGCTGAAGCAGGAGGATTGTTGTGAGTTTGAGACCAGCCTGAACTAAAAGTGAGCTCAAGGCCAGCCTGAACTGCATGGTGAGACCCTGTCTCAAAAAATAGGGCTGGGGATTTAGCTCAGTGGTGTAAGCACCTGCCTGGCAGGCACAAGGTTGTGAGTTCAATCCCCAGTAGCCCCACCTAAAAAAAAGAAAGAAAAAAAAGTTGTATTCCAACAAATTGGAAAATCTTGAAGAAACAGTTTCCTAGGCACAAATTACCACAACTAAATCAAGACGATATAATACTTTTGAACAATCCAACACCAAGCAATGAAATTCAGGCAGTAACAAAAAACCTACTGTTGTCAGGGTTTGCAAAGGAATAGATTTAATACAGGACACATAAATTTATAGGATTATCTTACAATATTCACCCAAATAGTCAAATGCAGAAGAGTGCAAGAGAGATCTGTCAGTATCTGAAGACCCGAAAAATCCTACCTATGGCCTGGATCCCATGGTATTGTCTTCCGAGTCCAACCTAGAGCCCACAGCAGTGTCTCATGCAAGTTCCTAACGGGAGACAAGGAATCCATGACGGAAGACTGAAAGGTTTGCTCTGGAAAGCCAAGGGCTGGTGCTAGAGGCTAGAGAATCTGCACCAAAAGGCTGAAGGATCTGTAGCAGAAGGCTGAGGAGTCTGAAATGGAACCAGAAAATGACACTCAAAACAACAGTGAAGATAAGAACTCCCCAAAGAGAACAAGTCATCTGTGGTAATGAGAACAGTCCAGTTATTATCAGGAAAACCAGCCACAGCAAACCTCCAGGGAAATCAACAGCAGCAATTATCCCCTCCCATTCACCTGTTCTCCTTTTATGCTGTTCAGTCAGCAATCCCCAGAACCACGCTGACTCAGTTCAACTGGGTGTTTCCACTTAAATTGGCAATTAATTAATTCACCACACCTAATAACTAAAAATCACCCAGGACTACTTTAAGGACATTATATCACTAATACCCTTCAAACTCTCCAATGAAATTGAAAGGGAAGAAGTGCTTCCAAACTCATTTCTGAAAGCCAGCATCACTTTGATCCCAAAACCAAAGACTCAACTAAAAAAACTACAGGCCGATCTCATTAATGAACGTAGGTACAAAAACCCTCAATAAGATACTGTGAAATAGAATCCAACACATCATCCAAAAGGATCATACACTATGACCAAGTAGGGTTGCATGGATAATTCAGCATATGCAAATCAGTAAATGCAGCACAGCACATGAACAGAAGCAAGGACAAAAACCACACCACAGTCATGTCAATAAATACAGAAAAAGTTTGTAACAAAATCCAACCCCTTATTGAAGAAAAAAATCTGAAGAGAATAGGTATAGAAAGACCTTACTTGAATCTGATAAAAGCCGTTTATGAAGAACCAATGGCCAAGATCATATTAAATGGGGAAAACAGTCAAAGCTTTTTTTCTAGAACTCAGAGAAAAGATAAGGATGCCCACTATCACACTTTAGCCAGAGTAAGCCGGGCATGGTGGTGCATGCCTTTAATCCCAGGACTCGGGAGGCTGAGGCAGGAGGATTGTTTGAGTTCGAGATCAGCTTGGGCTACAAAGTGAATTCAAGTCCAGGCTGAAATGCATAGTGAGACCCTGTCTCAAGAAAATAGGGCCAGGGATTCAGCTCAGTGGCCTAAGTGCCTGCCTGGCAGGCACAAGGTTGTGGTTCAATCCCCGGAAGGAAAAAAAAAAGCCATAGGAATCAGAGGTAGAAATAAAAGGGACACATTCAGGAAAGAAAGAAGTCAAATTGTTTGCAGATGACATGATACTATACATGGAAGACTCAATGAATTCCATCAAAAAAACTTAGAATAGCATATTTCAGAAATATAGCAGAATACAAAAATGAACACACAACCATTAGTAGCATTTGTGTATATCAGTATGAACTCAGTGAGAAAGAAATTTTGAAAACAATACCAAAATGAAAAAGGAATCAAAAGGTCTATACAACGAAAACTACAATAATCTGTCAAAGGAGATTGAAAAGGACATCAGAAAATGGAAAAATGTCCCCAGTTTCAGGTTAAGCAGAACCAATATTGTCAAAATGACCATACTTTTTAAACAGATTCACATATTTAACATAATCTCATTCAGAAGACCAATAGCAGTCCTCATAGATCTAGAGAAAGCAATCCTAACATTCATATGGAACCAGAAGAGACTTTAGAGAATAATAAAAGCAATCCAGGACCACAAGAGAAAAACAGTAGGCATCACAGCATGTGAGTTCAAGTTGTACTGCAAAGCAACAGTGATAAAAATGGTATATTGGCACCAAAAAAAAAAAAAAAAACAGACGTGGATCAGTGGACCGGAATAGGTGATACAGAAACATCCCCAGAACAGTCAGCTATTTGATCTTGGATAAAAGGGCCAAAAATGTACCCTATTTAGCAAATGTTGCTGGGAAAACTGGCTATCTATATGCAGAAGATTAAAATTAGACCCATATCTCTCTTACCATGTACTAAAGTCAAAATGGATCAGCAATCTCAACATTAAAACAAACAGTGAACCTACTGGAAGAAAAAATAGGTAATACACTTGAAGTCATAGGTATAAGCAAAAGATCTTTGAGAAGAGCTCCAGTTGCATAAGAAATAACAGCAAGAGTCAACAAATGGGACTATATCACATTTAAAAGTTCTCCACAGCCAAGGGAAGAATCAGAAGAAATGAAGAGACAACCTACAGAATAGCAAAAAATTAACAGCTATTTCTCAGAGGTCTAATATCTAGGTTATATAAAGAACTGGAAAAAGACTTGTTCAGAAAATGGGCAAGTGAAATGCAGAGACACTTCTCAGAAGTACAAATGGCCAATAAACATATGAAAAAATTTTCATCTGTGGCCATTAAAGAAATGCAAATTAAAGCAACACTAAGGTTTCATTTTACACCAGAAAGAATGACAATCATCAAGAAATCAAATACAAAATTGGTGTGGCTGCATTGATGAGAAATACTTCAGCATTGTTGGTAGGAATGTAAATTAGTACAACCATTATGGAAATCAGTATGGAGATTTCTCAAAGAATCAAAATTAGAAATTCCAGTTGACCCAGCTATTCCCCTTTCAGGTGTCTTTCCAAAGAAATCATATTGCAATGATACATGCATACCAATTTTTATATACAATTCATAATAGCTAAATCCTGGGAGGAATCTGTATGTTCATCAATAAACAAATGGATAAAGAAAATGTGGTATCTATACATAGTAGAATACTACTCAGCTATCAAGAAGGATAAATTCTCAAAACACTGTAGGAAAATGGATACACCTGGAAAATAAGTAAAAAAATCAAATGCACAAGTTTAAATACTGTATGTTATCTCTCATTTGAGTAAGATGAAGTGTAAATAAAGAGCAAGTTAAGATATCAATAGAAGGAAATAAGGAAATAAATCTTTTGCAAAAAGGAAGTGGTCCAAGAGACCAGTGGTGAAGTGAGGGGTAAGTAAAATAATTTGAGATGTACATATACTCAGTACCCACAGTGAATAAACATTATATGTCATAATCATAAACTAAAAATAGTAATAAGAATAATGCAAATTGGGAAAGGAAATGTGAGGGAGGGAGGAGAAGGGGAATAAAAAGAATCAAGATATGTTGTGTACGTGTTCTTACTCCCCAAAATGAATGTAAACCATATATGGCAAACATGTCCTAATAAAATAAATTTTTTAAAAAATACTAATGCCTGACACAGAGTGCAAGCTTGTTATCAATTCTGTTTCTAGATCGGTTTTGTACATGGATAAAATACAATAATTTCACCAATAAACTAATTCGATTTTTTTGTGTGTGTGTCTTTTTTAGACAGGGTCTCACTATGCAGTTCAGGCTGGCCTTGAGCTCACTTTGTAGCCCAGACTAGTTTTGAACTCGCAAGGATCCTCCTGCCTCAGCCTCCTGAGTGCTGGAATTACAGGCATGTGCTACCATGCCCAGCTAACTGTTTTCTTAATCTTGGTTGTGTCTTGTAAATAAATGAACCTGATATTAAATTTTTTTTTTTTTTTTTTTTTTTTTTTTTTTTTTTTTTTTTTTTTTTTTTTTTTTTTTTTTTTTTTTTTTTTTTTTTTTTTTTTTTTTTTGCGGTACTGAGGATTGAACTCACAACCTTGCGCCTGCCAGGGAAGGCGCTTAAGCCACTGAGCCAAACTCCCAGCCCTGGTTTTTTGAGGCAGGGTCGCACTGTGTAGCTCAGGCCGGCCTTGCGCTCGCGTTGTAGCCCAGGCCGGCCTCGAACTCACAACGCTCCTCCTACCTCAGCCTCCCGAGTGCTGGGATTAAAGGCGTGCGCCACCACGCCCGGCCTGATATTAAATTTTTAAAAATTTATTTTTAAATAAGGGGAAGGGTTGCTGGAGAGGTAGCTTAGTGCTAGAGATGTAGCTTAGTGTAAAAACCTTGGGTTCAATCCTCCATGCTAAAAAAGTAATCACCTGGAATAGAAACTTCATGTGAAAAAATAAAAATTACATTTTTCTGCTTATTTGGTTATAAAACACAGATAGTAAGTTAAATCACCAATGTTAGTTACTATCATTAGCACCAAGTCACTGTAAAGGATTTAAAAGTGGAGTACAAACTGCAAGAGGAATTGAATAATATTTTAGAACAGTTTCCAAGCCCTGACTGAGAATATTATCACTTGGAGAGATTGTTAAGTGGATAAATATGTGGTCCTCAACCAAGACATACTCAATAGGAATCTCGGGATAGAGAATTCCATTGCACAGATGTATTTGCCAGCCACTAATCTGAAGTATGTAGTAAGAATCCAACAAATGCATATTTATTAATTTGCATTAATATCTTCTGTTTGAAATTTAGCAATTAGCTTTTAGGAATGAAAATGAATATGATTTATGTCTCCACACAAAGCATGTTAAGTTATCTAGCAGCCCCCTTCCTTCCAGGAGGGCTGGACAGACTGGTCTCGTGTGAGGAAGGGCAGCCATCACTACACTAAACCCACTGACTTTTCTTCTTTTTCCTAATATAAAATCTAATCAATTTTTTTGTGTGTCTTCTCCAGATTAGACTGAATTTAGGAACTGTCTTCTATTAATTTTGTGTATTTTGTATCTACTGCAGACATTACACCACTCTTATTTGTTAAGAAGAAAGATGCTAAAATTCCTCAAGCTGTTGTAAGGCCCTTAGACATTTCAAGTTGAAAGATATCTAAGAGCCATGTGGTCTGACATTTTCTGCCCTGGATGCAGGCTCACATTCAGGGAAAGGCAATTACAGAGAACTTCAACTGGCAACTCTGAAGACTTGTCATGATTTCACTTAATTCTGATATATAGATAAATAGATAAAATATATATACCTATATATTCATTCCAACCATCTAATGTATGCTTTTCATATATCAGAATATGGTGTAAATATATTTTTTTTAGAGCTTCATAGACTTCCATGTGTTATTTTTTTGCTTATTTAAAATGAAAGGGAGAAAATCAGTACTTTGAGAAAGGGACATCCGTATGTGACTAATGCCGCATTGTTTTCATGAGAACAAAAGCCAAATGTTCCAGAATTACTTACTCGCAGCTACAAAGCATGTTTAAGGAATGACAATCTCCTTCATTAAATTCATGAGGGAAAAAAAAAAGAATTGTTTTGAAGTTGTTATGATTGGCTTGTATAGGCTTCATTGTAAACTGATACTAAAGAGCCCCATTATGATCTGTATATTTTGGTGCCAGAAGGTTTTTTTCTTATGCTAAATTATTAAGTTCTGTCAGCTGCTGGGCTGTCAGACAGAGATATAGTAAATCACATTATATTTTGTCATGGATTACACAGAGCAATAAATTTGGGAATAAAGATCAAAGTAGTGCCACAATCATATAAGAGTGTAAGAGGGATGTTTAACTTGTAGAAAACTGATTTAGGTGAAGCTGTTGCAGTTCTTGTGTGAATTGGAAATGAATTTGGACATTTGCTTGAAAATGAATGAGGATCAAATCCTGAAATGACTCTCCATTTTGTATTTAGTTCAGAGAAGTTAATTCTAACACCTAACTGCATGACTTGAATTAGATAAATAATTATATGTCAAGAGTGGTGAACTTAGTGAAAATGATATTTATGTATTTTAATTGCTTTCATGATTAAACAGTATGTTCCATTTTAGTTTTATTTGGGCTGGGGGGACCACATAGTTAGTTAAAAATGTTTGTGGTAATGCTGACTCCTTGGAGCTGAATTCTTTGCTTTTTACTGCATTTAAAACCAGTAAAAGTAAGCTATTTGAAGTTTACTACCTAATCTTGATTATTTAGATATTGATGGTTATTCTTTGTTGTGTTACCATAGAAACTCTTTGGGGTTGTCAAAGGTGATGGTATTCATTTATTCAGAACAATTAATCTCAACTGGTTGGGTTCTTTTCAGAGAAGAATCACAGTAGAAATAAGATTATGGCAGAAATTATATAAATTGTTGTCTTTATACCTTTACTGAGAAAAGTGCCCTCAATCGTATCTACAACTAATAGAACAGTGGGGCCAAATGTGTTGGCTCATGCTTCTAATACCAGCATTCCTATAGGCTGAGGAACAAGATCATTAATTTGGGCCCAGACTCGGCAATTTAGCAACCTAGCAAGACCCTGTCTCAAAATAAAAGAGGGCAGGGTAGTTCAGAGCAAAGGCCCTGAGTTCAATACCCAATACCAAAAAAAGAGAAAAGGAACAGTGGTTCCCTGGGTTGGCTGATTGTCAGAAGCAATGAAGTAGCCTTTAATCCTGGGCCACATGAGTATGGCAATTCTGATTTGGTAGGATTGGAAGTGCAAATCACATTTTTTCTCTTTTCCTTCTGGTGTCACCTCTTTTTCTTACTTTCTTCATTCTAATTCTATTTGAGCAATACTTTTAAGTGTTATAGCCTGTAAAAATATCTGACAGCAAACAAAAGCTTTATAAAATTATTTCTTAGGATTATGTTTCATTTTATCTTTTTCAGTCTCTTCTGTTATACTATTACTGACTTCTCCTCTTGTGAAATCTAGAAGATTTACACTAATTCTATAACAAATCAATTTGACATTAAATTTAAATCACCCCCCAACCACACCTCCATTCAAATGGGGTCATAATAAAGTGTAATTAGGATGTAGATATGACAGCTTGCAGTGCTGATTTTGGTCTGAAAGGAAATAAAAGGCCAGTAAGTGACTGAGTATATCATCAAGGGAGGGTATTGGGCTAAGATGGAAGGCCTACAAGTGCTGCTGTCCAGGCCTGGTGCAAGAAACTGATCACTTTGGAGAACTCAGCAGAAAAGTACAGACATTGTGTTTGCAAGCTCCAAGATTTCTAACAGGCCTTCTCTGTCCTCTGATAATGCTGCAATGTCTTTCAAGTCCAGGACTCCTAGGCTGGAGCCAATATTTTTGAACATCACTATGAAAAACCTTGCAAGCAGAGCTTTAAGGGAATGACCCAAGCCCATATAGTTAGAAAATATAGGCCCTAATTCAGGCTGCTTCTGTGTTAAGGGATCAAAGGAGCTGAACACTGGAGAGTTTAAGACTACAGAGAGAATGGTTTAGAGCATTCTTACACTGCCCAAGATGGTAATTATTCCCAAGAGTATGGAAATGTGGCTTGCACATTCAGTAACTGCTGGACCTGGATGGAACTAGTCTATGTGGAGCCCTTGTAGTCATGATCTGCATCTTCCTTAGTTTTTGCCATGTATGCTTATTCCCTATGCTGCTAACTGGGTCCCTGGTCCCAGTTGCCATTATAGAACCATGCTGAGATCTGATAGGGCCCTAATCCCTACCTTGGTTTATTGGAAACCCTGAGCTCTCACAGCACCTGCTTCTGATTCTTCTTCCAAAACTGAAAATGGGTCTCTTTGCTTGAGGATACAGATGCCAAGAACTACCTTTGTCTAGCAGCATTGCCTCCCACATCTCATATTGTATCCTCAAATTAGGAAACAGATTTCCTGAGACTTTGTAGAGACTCCCTAAAGAAGATCTTTAAATGATTCTTGAGAGATGGTTAAAGTCTCACCAGGGAAAGAGGGATATATGGGTTTTTTTTTTAATTAGGCAAAAAATGTAGGATGTAAAATAGCTCAGAACTATGGTCTGATGTTAGCAGAAACAGAGTGGGAAGTAGAGAAACATGAAACTGAGGAAATTAAGTCCCAGTTAAGGAACTTGAATTGTATGTGGTATTTGCTGAGAAGCAATGAAAAATTTTAAATTACATAGAGTGGTATGTTCATATTTTACACTTTAAATAGGACTCCAGGTGAAAGGTGGTCAATAGGTCTCTATCATGCAGCAAAAATAAAGTATCTGTAGCAAACACAGCATCTAATTAAAAAAATACTGTAAAAGTTCAGGACAGAAAAAGTGAGAAGCTAGAAATAACAGTTAGAAGGACTATCAAGGATGAGGGAGAATGATTCTAAGAAATTTTCTAAGTTTCTGATTTGGATGTCTGAATGAAAATGCCAGAAGCTAACATATGGAAAAAAAGATTCTGGGGAAATGACTGAGTTAAATTTGAAACATTAGTTGAGTGCCTGTGGGATATCTCAGTGCCTTTCCAACTTGCAATTGGACATCAATATGGTTCTGGGTACTAAGGATGGAGAAACTAGAGTTTAAGAGTAAGAAGTAACATCAACAAAAAGATGATTTAAAACTGTAAGAATGGATTTTAAAGAGAAGACAGTAGTTATAGTAGGGAAGGGCTGAAGGCATGAAACAATTTTTTTTGAAACAATTGTTAAAGTTGACTAGTGATCAATAAGCATTGTCAGAGAGGTGCCTGAGAACCAGGAGACAAAAATTCCATAGATTACAAGGGAGTTAAAAGTTTTAATAGAAAGTAATTTAGCAAAAGCAAAGTTTGAACCTTTGAAAAAGTCAATAAAATCTGAACTTTTTAACAGCATACTCAGAAAAATAGAATACAAATAGACAAGCCACTTTTATGTGTGAATTGACAAGCTGATCCTAAAAGTCATAAGGAAATTCAATAGACACTGCAGGGACATATGGATAACTGTGTGTTAAAATGATGAATTTAGATCCCTACCTCACAACACACAAAAAACCAAACTCAAAACGAACCACAGGATAAATGTGTGAAATAAAACTACAGAACTCTTAGAAGAAAACAATGGAAGAGAGAAAAATGCTGTAAAACTCTTCAAAAGAAAGACAAATAAGTTTTCATGACCTTGAATTAGGTAAAGCGATTTTAGATATACTAAAGGCACAAGTGACAAAAGAAAAAATAGATAAATTGAACTTTATCAAAATGGAAAACTTTTGTGCTTTAAAGGGTACTAGTAGGAAGGCTGGGAGTTTGGCTTAGTGGCTTAAGTGCCTGTCTGGCAGTCGCAAGGTTGTGAGTTCAATCTCCGGTGCCTAAAACAAACAAACAAACAAAAAAAACCACAAATATTTACTAAAGGATACTAGTAGGAAAATGAAAGAATGAACCCAGAAGAGAAAGAAATAACTGCAAATCATCTATCTGATAGACATGTAGTATCAAGACTATGTAAAGAACTTTTAAAACTGGTCAATAAGAACCAAATAACCCAATTTCTAAAAAGTGACAAAAGATTTCAACATTCATTGCTCAGTGAATATACACAAATGGGCAAGTAAATTTTTTTTTTTGTGGCACCGGGGATCGAATTCACAACCTCACGCCTGCCAGACAGGTGCTTAAGCCGCTGAGCCAAACTCCCACTCCTAGTTTTTTTGAGGCAGGGTCGCACTATGTGACTCAGGCCGGCCTTGCACTCGCGTTGTAGCCCAAGCCGGCCTCAAACTCACAACGCTCCTCCTACCTCAGCCTCCTGAGTGCTGGGATTAAAGGCGTGCGCCACCACGCCCGGCTGGACAAGTAAATTTTAAAAAATGTTCATCATCAGTCATTAAGAAAATACAGATCAAAAGCTACTACTCTTATGAGTCAGCTACTGCTCTGCCCACTACCATTGATACAATAAACAGTGAGCTAATTCTCTGCCCACTACCATAGATATAATTAACTGTGAGCTACTGCTCTGTCCATTACCATGGATATAATCAACAAGGTGGACAACAGCAAGTTTTAAGGATGTAGAGAAAGTAGAATCTTCATACTTTGCTGGTGAATTGTGATAATGATGGCCTCTCTTTGAAAAATAGCCAGGGAATTAAAAGATTAAACATGGGTACCACATGGCCCAGTAACTTTACAGCTAGGTACAAGTTGAAAGTTCCTTATTTGAAATACTTGGAGCCAGAAGTGTTTCTACAGTTCAATTTTTGGTCAGAGGTTGAAACATTTGCATATATATAGAGATATGTTAAGGGTGAGACCCAATCTAAAAGACATTCATTTATGTTTTGTATATACTTCACACGTATAGCCTGAAGGTAATTTTATACAACTGTGTGTTGTGTGACTGTTTTTCTTTCTTTTGCTTTTTTTCTTTGTGTGTATGTGTTTGGGGGAGGGGTGACTATATTTCAATTGCAACTTGTCAGATGAGATAAGGTGTGGGATTTTATATTGTGATGTCATGTCACTGCTCAGAAAGCTTCAGGTTTTGGAGCATTTCAAATTTCAGATTGTCATATTAGAGATATTGAGAATTAATTACTGAGAATTTTAGAATCTTTCCAGAGGAAACTTGTACAAGAGTATTTGCAGCAGCACTCTTCATAATAGTCATAAAATAGAACAACATAAATGTCAATCAGCTGATGGATAAGCAAAAAGTAGTATATTGTACAATGTACTTGACAAGGAAAAAAATGAAGTGGCAATACATGCTATAAGATAAGTGAACCTTGGAAACATGATAAGTGAAAGAATCCAGTTACAAAAGGCCACATGTTCTGTGATTTCACTTATGTTAAATGCCCAGAATGGAAAAACTCACGGAGACAGAAAGTAGATTAGTTATTGCCAGTGACTCGAGGGAGGAGAGGATGGGAAGTAACTGCCTCTGTGTGTGGGGTTTCTCTTTGAGAAAATGTTCCAGAATTTGATAGTGATGACAGATATACAGCTGTATGAATGTACTAAAAGCTACTGAATTGTGCAGTTTAGAAGAGTGAACTTTATGACAAATGATTATAACTTATTAAACTGTTATTAAAATTAGACCTGACAATGCCAAATATAGTTGAAGGGCTGGAAGAAAAAGAACTCACATATCATAGTGAGATCATAAGTGTTGTTTTGGAAAATACATAGGCATTTTCCTGTATAGTAGACCATTTGATTTATGAACCATCAATTCAACTCCTTAACACATGCACCAGAAGCTCACAAAGATGCACCAGAAAACATATACAGGAATATTTGTAGCAGCTTGGCTCATGAAGGAAAAAACTTGAATCCACATATCTACATACAGAATAAATTCTTTTGATCTGTTCACACAACTGAATAGTAGCAGCAGTGAAAATGAAAGGACAGATTTCTTTAAAATGCCATGAATGAGCCGGGCATGGTGGCGCACGCCGTTAATCTCAGCACTCGGGAGGCTGAGGCAGGAGGATCGTTGTGAGTTCGAGACCAGCCTGGGCTACAAAGTGAGTTCAAGGCCAGCCTGCCCTGCACAGTGAGACACTGTCTCAAAAAATAGGGCCAGGGATTTAGCTCAGTGGCCTAAGCGCCTGCCTGGCAGGTGCGAGGTTGTGAGTTCAATCCCTGGTACAAAAAAAAAAAAAAAAAAAAGCCATGAATGAAATTTCAAAACAATGTTGAGTTAAAAATTAAAATTTGCAGGAAACTATATCCAGTATGATTATACTTGAATATAGTTGAAAAATAGTGAAACAAAATTATGTTAGAAATACCTATATTATGTCAATTTGTTAAGCAAGACAATAAATAATATTCAAGAAGGGTCAGTGGTTGGGGCAGGGAGGAAGGACATGCTCTTTAATGCTAGATACTAAGTTTCTTCATTGTTTTAGGAGGGTTGTTTATCATGCTCATAACTTTACAGAATAGCCCTTTGTATGTATTACTATGTAATTTAAACATTTACAAGAAAAAAAGGTCAAATTCAGTATAACATTCCAGTTTTGAGGACTTGTCAGGAAGAACATTTCTTCCTCAATAAAAGACTGAAGTAAATCATTCTTTTCATGGGCTCAAATTGGAAGGATGAACAAAAAGGTAACTAAAATTGACTATAAGACTGATTTTGCTAGCTGACTTCTATAACAGCCTGATGTTGCAGTTTTGTAAGATTGTTATGGTAAAGTAACTTCTTGTTTCCATTTCATTCATGAAAACATGCAGCTATGTCTTAGTATTACTACTTAGCAAATTCATCTTTGAGATATCAGTCTATCAGATTCTCCTTTTGATCACTCTTGCCTTACCTTTCATTTTTCCCGTTTCCCCACACATAAAGAACCTGGTTTTTGTCCCCATTCCAGTGCTGTCTCACTGCCCTCTGATCCTTTGCCATCTTGAACTTCTAACAATCCTATATTGCTAAACCTCAGTCCTATTTAATCATTATTGTCCACTTTATCTGAACATTATACAATAATGCCCAGGAAAGTTAAATAATTCGCCTGTGGTCATACCACACAGGTTGGTCAAACTTCAAAGATTGTGCTCTTAACCACCATGCTCTGCTGCTTAGCACCTGGCAACAGTTGTTGGCACAGTTCATCATTGTGGCTTACGTTGATGAGAAGCATAGTTGCAGTGACTGCAAGGGTCTGGGTGATGGAATATTCAGCTTCACAGCAACAAGCCAAATAAACACGTTGCAGACTGAACAGGGAAGAAGGCATGTTTTATATGAGTATCATACTCACTGCTGTCAAATGTTTTGAATATTATTTTATAAAATAATTCCAACATGGTAATTCTAACTCAGTACAAATGATCCTGGAAAACCAGAGTAAGTTCTAGATCATTTCAAATTAGGAATAGCTTATTGCTAAATCTCAAGAATGTCCTTTTAGCATCTGTTTTAAATTCCAAATAATTCAATATAGGGTGTATTGTTCAGTATTAAGATTACTGTTACATATTGAACCACCTGGCAAATCCAACATAGCAACTTCTTGTAGACATATTACTTCATAAGTTTTCCAATTAATATTCATCAAATTCTTTTTCTTATACAAATGAGACAAAAGTATAAATTTTCTGAAGTAAAATATTAATGGAAATTATAAACATGCCAAATTGGGACATCCAACTGTTAGACTCAGTTTATTTGAAAAAATGTATTACTTGACCAGTGATTCAATTAATAGTATTTAAACATTTTTTAAATTATGAAGTCAAAATTTGAGAGAAATCTTCTGAAAAGTAGTATAACGTAGAATTGCCATCCATACCTAGCTTATATTAAATATATTTAAAGAGTATATTATGCATGTTAAAATTTGTTAAATATAATAATCATTTTCCTTTGACATTTGACAAATCATTCAACATTAGACTTTGGTATAAAGTGTAACAGTGTCAAAGACTTACAAAAAGTATTACAGAAGGTAGAGATTCTTAAAATTAATTGGTCCCATTTACATTTGCTCTTTGATGATAAATTCTTTTTTGCACATCAGAGAATAGCTGCTTCTTCCCTAAGGCAAACTAAAGTTTTTTCCCCTCCCTCATTCTTAAAGTTTGTATTTCTTGCCCAAGTAATAATTGAGTTTCAGTTTCTGTGGCCTTTGCTTCAGAGAGCTCCTCTGAGGGTGAGCTTTGAAATATGATTAGATCTTAATTCTTTAACTATTTCCATAAAGCTTGTTTCACAGTTTGCTTTCTTATTCATTGAGCAGGGTGGGGAAGTGCATGTAAATCTTATGTGATCATGTATGAGTGTTAACCACATAAATATATGTTGCAGTGATGAGAAAATTAGTTCTTCTGAATTATAGAAAGAGGAAAAAATCAGCTGTCACATGTTATTATTTAGGTCATCTGCCATTAAATACATATTATTGTGGTCTGCATTATTGGCCACAGTTACTAACTCTGTTGGATAAAGAATATATCCAATACTAATCAGTATATTTAGAAATAGGACCAGGGGCAGGGATGTAGCTCAGCAGAAGAAGACCTACTTAGTATGCATGAAGAAGGAAGGGAAGTAGGGAGGAAAGTAGAAGGAAGAAAAAAGAAGAAAGGATTAAATTTAGGAAAATATGGGCACTTCTTAAAATTGATCTATTAATATAAACTGAGTAGACACTTGGTAACAATTGATATTGATAATGATACCATAATCCTTTTAAAAACCTGTCTAGTTTCTTACTTTTAATAAAGGATATGACTTTTCCTTAGATTTTTTGTTATTGTTGTTGTTCAGGAGTCAAACTCAGGCAGGCACTGTGCTGCTGAGCTATCTCCCCAGCCCCTCCTTGGGATTCTTACAAGATGAATAAGCAATGACAAAAACCAAAATATTCTCAGTTTCTAATCTTGAGCAAAGCAATATTTGGAGCTTCTGATTCTGGGCAATGCAGCTATCTATGATAATTCAGTTTTCTAGAAATGAATTAAAACTGAGACGTCATTAAATATGAAGCAGTGACATTTGCAGGTTTTTTGCCATTTAGATTAGCTTGCCATTTTTTCAAGTTGAAGTTTATGTGTAAGGATAGAAAAAGACAAAAATTATTTAATTAAAATATCATTTCTTTTAGTGATTGTATCACACTGAGACTTTATCTTTGACCCAAAGATTCAAAAGTCTAAGGATTCATTATCAAGAACATTATCTTATTTTTATCTGTATCCTTACCTGACACACAGTAAGTATTGCACAAATAATTGTTTAGTTGCTACCACAGTCCTGTCCTAATTTCTTGTCTTAAGAAGGGGCTTTTGAAATTAGAGATGTGATAATCAGAAGTCTTGTAAGTGGCAATCTCCTGTTAATCTTCAGTTAATTAGTTGATCTTAGAGCATGCCATAAACAAGTTAGCATGATCAAGTCAAGGATGGATCAAGCCTTTTCTCAACATTTCAATAAACATTTGATGTCTAGTGAATATAAAGCACTGAATATTTCATTAAATAAACAACAAATAGAAACTTTATTTTGTTAATTTTTAATTCATTCTGGAAGGAAATGGAAGTGAAAGTAAAGATAGTTCTTTAAAACCATTTATATTCTGTTTGAGCAAGTGTAGAAACCTACTAGACATAATTTAGTACACACGTATAAAAACATGCATATATAAAATCATTAATCTAGAATTATATACCTTTAACTTAGCTTTCATGTTTTTGACTAAATTAGTAAATTCTTATTGTTTAGTACAATGTTTGAGAAAAGTCACTAGAAGTACAATGTGAGAAGTATTTGCTCTGATTTGATGCTATTTTTTATTAGCATGTTTGTGGATGTCATTTTTAAAGTTTTTTGTAATCAGCTTTATATAAATATTTGGATTATCTTACAGTGTCTTAAAATATCATATATAAAACAAGTTGTATATTCTTTTAAACATTTATGCCCAATTTCAATTTTGTTCCAAATTATTTTTCATTTACTTTTAGAAGAGAATAGTAAAGTATGATAAATCATGTTTCATAAGTACTCATAAACCTTTCCACTTCTACCTCCCTCTTATACCTTAAATATGAAAAGTGGAGATAAAGAAATAACTATCATTTTTCTCCAAAATCTGTAGAAAAGTCTTACTAATTTAGCTTGGATATATTTTTTCATTAATTCATTAAACAATATTTTCTAAGCAACCACTAAGGGCAAAAGAGTGATGCCCAAACCACAAGCTGTATTGTGAACCTATTAAAAAAGATAAAATACATTTTCAAAAGACTAATAACAGCCATACGTATTACCAGGATTCTAAATACTAAAAAATAAAAATACAAATCAGTTCTAAAAAATATGCACAGAGAAAACCATGTTAACATTTGAACTGATCTTGGTACAGTGGGATTAGACAAAAATGTGACAGACAGTGCAAACCAAAACAGTGGTCTGGAAAAGCCCATTAATTCACATTGGGAAATATTTGTTCATTTCAACCACTGTTGTGTTCATGTTGGTTTTGGGATAAATCAATAAACAGAATAGACAAATTTCTGTCTTTTAGGAATTTGTATCCCAGTGGGATAATAATAGTATTTAAGGGCATTGAAGCAGAAAAGAGATGCGAGCACTATATTATCAAAGGCCTTCAGTAGAAGGCCAAGGAGTTTGGGCATTATTGGCAGTATTCTTAAGCAAGAGAGTTATCACAGTGATTCAGAGCAGATTAGAGGTTGGCTAGATATGGAGGCAAGTAGACTCATCAGAAGACTGTTGTGGACATGATATTGAGAAAGAATGGATTCAAAGGAAGCAGTGGAGGTGCTATGGATCAATAAAGGAAAAGTAATTGTTTTGGGGCCATGAGAGGAACAGAGTGGTGGCTCCATTATAAGCAGTATGCTATGGCTACAGTACCTCTCAGACTTCTTTAAGTCATTTACTCCTTTGAATGTTTGTTAAAATATTTGGATCTTTTTCCAGGAAAAAAGAAATCTAAAACTTTGCATGAAATGTTAGGAAATTCCACAAACTCTTAAACTCTAACAATGGCCCCAGATTGAGAATGTTCATGAAGGGAGGAAAACTACTGAACACCTGCTATTTAAAAGAAACTACACTGGCCATGGTGTGGGTTGGCATGGAGGAATGATAAGAACAATAACACAACTCCTACTCTCAACTAGAAATGTAGAGGTTCTTAATTTTGATATTGCTATGATGATACCCTAGTTGGAAGTGGCTAATAGGTAAAAAATCAGAAATCAGGAATAAATGGAATGGATTTGTTAGGACTAGAATCATCAATGAGGAATAGAAACCCCTAAATAATAGTGACATAAAGAAGATGGTTTATTTCTGTCACACAAGTAAGATGTTGGGGTGTGATATTCTAAAATACCACCTCAACTATTCAGGTCATGGTCTGATTTACCACTGGATCATCCCTATGGGATAGTCCCCATCTTTGAGGCCCAGAGAAGTTGGCATTAGAAGGGGGAATGGAAATTGAAAAAAGAAGAGTCAAGTATCAAATAAGTACTGCTCCCTAAGGAATTTTCCAGAAGCTGCCATGCGATATTTTTCACCTGCTTGCTACCTACATCAGCAGGTCACGTAGCTGTGCCCAGGTGCAAAGAAGGTTAAAAAAAGGAGCTTTTACTCTGAGCAGAAGATGCCAAACTAAAAATGTTGTTCCCGTGGAAGAAACGAAAAATACGTATTATGAAAATAACTAGTACATTCGTTCTCACAAATACATGCAAATTAAAATAACAAATTATCCTTGTTAGATTGGTACAGACTGATTGAAAATTAAAATACCTAATCCTTATAAGGTGTAATGGGCGCCTCAAAAAATGACATGTTGTGTGTAAATTCATATAAGCTTTCTATAAAACACTTTGACAATATTTATACAGAGCTTTTAAACTGTTTCTATATATTGGCGTAGTAATTCCATTTCTTGGAATGTGTCCTAAATATGTAATTAGTGCTGCGTGAAACACTTATGCATGCAGATAGATGCCATAGTGTTATTTATAATGTAAGGTACTGGAAACAATCTTAAGTATCCAGCAACAGAGGAATGGTTTGATGAATCGATGTCTGTTAGTCTGCCAGTACCTCGAATAAAAAAGAGTATGCTGAATTTGTTGCTTGCTATAATATGTGGCAAGCACAGTCTCACTGAACAGATCAAGTGGCTTATCTTGGACTGGCTTTAGGGCTAATGTAGGAGTGTGGTGAGGGGAACTGAGTCTAGTGTGTTAGCCCTCAGAGGTATTTGATGGAGTGAGCCCACCTCTGATTGCTGCCTTTCAGAAATAAGGGTCTGACAACTCTAGATTGGTTGCAAGAACATTTTTAGCAAAGTGAATCATGATTAACTGAACAGGTTTAAAACCAGTTCTGATGGCTGCTTGCTACCATGGTGCAATACCATTAGTCCTTTCTTAAATTTGTGGGAACATTTATGATTCTCAACTCATATGATAAAATACTAAGCTTTTAAAAATTAGGTATTGGAATAATTTTAATTACATGGAAAAATGTCAGTGATACAATGCAAACTGATGGAAACCATGATAAAAATGCTTTTGCCATCCTGCCCGTCTTTCTTCTCATACCCTTTTCCCACGCAGAGGCAGCACTGTCCACACGAGCACACTGGCTGACCACACTTGCTGGTGAGCAGCAGCCTCATATGTCGCTTTTGCACAGTTCTATCTTCTTCTGCTTTCTCATTCGTGCTGCATAAAGAGAAGAGAGCTGGAGCATGTCCAGGATAGGCACAGGAATGTCCTTTGTCTCCTTAGGCCCGAGCCACCTTGCTGCTGCTTCAGGTTCATGATTGGCCAAAGGATGACCAAATGTCTGTTCAAACTTGGAGGAGGGAAGAGAGAATCTTACCTTCATGAGGCCTGGACACTCGGTGTCATGTTCCTGCCCAGTCATGACTTCAAGGGTACTGGGCACAAACATAGCCTATCATTAAGTAGCTTTTAGCTCTCAATTGCTACTATTTCTTTTATTCGTGTTTCCTTCCTGAAGAGGAAGCATGATGGCAGATCAGTGTCTGAACCAAATACCACCACAGTCTCATTGTAACTCTTAATGGTGATATAGCTATTACAAAACCCCAAACCATCAACTCAGATGTAAACACTGTAACTCTTAATAGTGATATAGCTATTACAAAGCCCAAGCCATCAGCTTACATGTAAACATCCTACTATTACTCTGAGTTTCTGTTTTGAGTCACTATTTGGCTGTGTAGCAGGAACTTGATACTTACCCTCAGTTACCTCAGAGGTTAACCTAGTCACTGTCCTTGCCCCAAGATGACAGGTAAGCCCAGCAGCTGTGTCATGCCAGGTGGTGGATGAGGTGGGGCCTCTTCCCACCCAGTGATCCACTGGGAAACTTGATGTCCCTTCTGATCTTTGGCTGCCTGTGTACACAAGTCTCATCGTTGTCCTCCCTGTTTTCGCTTTGAAAACTCATTAGAACTAGCAGTGTTTTTGCTGCATCATTTTGTTACCAGACACCCAAAAACTTGAATATTCTTCCTGCTGGAGAAAGGGAAGCTCCCAATCTTCTGAACTGCATAAGTACATATACCACAAAGCCCTTTGCTACCTGTGGCTCTAATGCACGTGCCAGTGTGGCTAAGAATTCTAGCTTGCAGCCTTTGGCTTCTTCTGCTATGGGAATATAGACCCATTCTGATCTTAGCATGGCCCTTACCTACATGAGATTTCCAGTCTTTCCTCGTCTCCCAGAGGAAGGGAAAGCACTAGGGCCTTGCACAGGAACAGATGCACAGATAAACATTTTCTCCTTCACCTTAGACTATGCCCTGTTTTCTTAGCCAAGAGACTCTTGCCTAGTCTGAGGGTAGGGAGGGAGTTTCTATTGTGAGTCGTGGATAGGAGAAGCAGGTAGAGGAAAACCAATTCTGGCCATGGAGCCAGTTGGCTCTGGTTATGGCTAACAGCCCAAAATTGACTCTGGTTTCCTCTGTATTCTGCTGTGTCATTGTTTTTTGTGAGATCACAAAGGTAGAATACCAAGCTAGGAAGGCTGAAGTGAAGGAAAATACCAGGTTGATGACTTCAGAAATATCCAGGAACATGCAAAAATACATTGCATAGAAAAATCTAAAATGTTTACACACTGGGTGGTACATTACAGGAGGCTTTGCTACATGTATATTTCTTTACTTTTTGATTTTCTACTATAAGCATTTATTCACATCTTTAAAAGCAGCATGCTGAAGACTGATTTTAAATGTATAGTTGTATTTTTAATAAACTTAAAGAATTGTACAGCTATACCACAATCTGTATTTACTTTTATAATAAAAAATAATATTATTAAAAATGACCTCTTATTGTAGCAGTAAAAGGGGCATTGATGAGTTGACTAAAGGAGACAGGGTCAAATTTCAGGCCATTAAGTAAAGAATGGGTGGTCACCAAGGAGCTCAGTAAATATTTTTTGAACTAATAATAAAAGAAAATGGAAACAGAGGGAGGAGGTTACCTTTTCAAGAAGAGTGCCTGAGAAAAGAAAAGAAAGCACAGGGCCTCAGAAACACCATGCTTCTGCAAGCTTTTACCCTTTGCATGCATCACTCCTGTCATCTTCCATTTTCTTCTCCCTTTTTCGGTCTCTCGATTCCACCTATTCATTTCTGGATATATAACCTTTACTTCTGTCTCTCTGTTTCAATGAGTATAATTGTGCCTGCTTCAGAGTTTTTGAGAGGTTTGGATCTATCAGTGTGTTTCAAGATGCATTTCAATAGAGGATGAGAAAAGTAAACTAGTTGTTGCTGCTCTCATAGTTATCAGTGTTACCAGCATCATCATCATTATCATTATCCTTTAAACACTTTTGTACAGAAGCTTTCTCTGATGTAAGATCGCTCATATTCTTCCTTAATCACACCATTTACATGTCTTTCATGACATTTATCCTTGTAGTATTCTATTTAGTCATGTATCTGTCTCTTCCTCAAATGCATTAAATCTTTTATTTCTGTAAACATACAGTGCCTAGCCCAGAGGAGGAACTGAAATAAGTGTTTAAGAAGCTAACACAGTTCATATCAGATTTCAGAAAGGGCTCTGTGTGTGTGTGTGTGTGTGTGTGTGTGTGTGTGTGTAATAGACAAAGGACTCTACATTTTCTATTTTTCCTTGAATCACTTTTGGTAGTTTTATAATTTAAGAGATTTATTTCCTTTGTCTAAATTATTAAAAATGTGTAAATACCATCTGTTCATAATGTTTTCTTGTTACAACATAGACTCTGATAGTGATGTCCACTCTCTCATTCCTGACAGTGGTAATTTTCATCTTCTGTTTTTTGATCAATGCATCTAGAAATTTCTCAGTTTCATTGTTGAAAACAAAGAATGAACAGACTGGGGATTTAGCTCAGTGGCATAAGTGCCTGCCTGGCAAGCATGAGGTTGTGAGTTTGATCCCTGGTACCAAAAAAGAAAAAAGAAAAAGAAAAACCAAAGAATGAGCTTTGGTTTCATTGATTTTGTTTCTTATTTCTTTAATTTCTGCTCTTATATTTATTTTTTGCTTTGTATTTAATCTGTTGTTCTTTTTCAAGCTTTTTCAGGTAGAAGCTTTTACCAAATATTTTAGAAATTCCTTTTTCACTAATAAATGAAATGCATTTTAAAAATATATGCATCCATTTTCATTTATTTCAAAATATTTTCTAATTTCCTTTTTTAGTTCTTCTTTGACTTATAGATTATCTTATATATGTATTTTATTTACCAAATATTTGGGGACTAACATGTATTTCTCTTATGATTTCATGTATAATTTCATATAGTCAGAATCTATAAGGCAGTCTCTCAAATTTGTTTGAAATTTGTCTTATGACCACAAATATAGTCTACTTTTATTAATGGTAGACAGGTTGGTTGATAGTATTTTTTGGATCATTT
>RJWM01012717.1:0-55706 GCA_004363535.1 Dasyprocta punctata
AAGAAGAGATACACCAAGCACTGTGGCGTTTACCTCTCATCCCTGCTGCTCCAGAGGCTGATGCAGGAGGATCGCAAGTTTGGGGGCAGCCTGGGCAGTTCAGGAAGCTCCTGTTTCCATGCAGAAAGCAAAGGGCGGGGTGTGGCCCAGTGGCAGAGCGCTTGCCTTCAGGAGGAGGCCCCGTCCCCAGCACCACGAACAAACACAAGACAGCAGACAGGTGCCGCAGCCTGGTGGGTTCAGTGCCCGCCCTGCCGTAAACTCTCCTCTTCATTCTGCCCATGCCCTGTGGAGAACTCTCCTGCTTTTATTGCCCGTAGGCCCATGTTCGCCCAACAAGGAGGCCTTGGGGGTGTCCCCAGGAACCCCACATTGGGAACCACTGGGCCAAACCAGTTGGCTGGGAGTGTGGCTCTTTGACAATCCCCGTGGCCGCTTCCGTGTCCCACCACGAAGTCCTCGCACAGCAGGTGCTCAGGGAGTGTCCAATGCCTGTGGGATCATCCCAGTTCTGCCCTTGACTGCTGTGTGACCTTGGGTAGATGTCTTCCCCTCTCTGAACCCTCTCTCCAGCCCCCGCCTGTCTCCTGGGGGTACAAGTGCACTGGAGGAGCTGGTGACTTTACAGTTGCCGTCACCTCCACTCAGGTCCCCGCTCGCTCCCCGGCCTGCTGTGACCTCTCCCCAGCGGGGCTCACACAGGGCTCTGGCCAGAGGCAGCCAGGCCCCCCGCGGACCTGTGCGGGGAGAGACGACACGAGGGCAGCGTTAGGCTTGGAACACAGAACAAGGCCCTGCCTTCTGGTGCGCAGTGGGATTCCTGTGCCCCTGCCCACGCAGCCCCAGGAGGCTGAAAAAGTGCGGTTTCTCCACGCTGCCTTCCCTTCCCAAAACGGTGGATTCGATGAAGCTTTCTGTATCCAGTGCTGCTTTCCAGCGGCTCGTGTCTGAGGACCGGCTTTGTTTTCCCTCTGCGTCACGGAGCCCTGGGGCCCTGGTGCTGGGGGGCTGCAGACTGCAGGGCCATGCCAGAGACCTGGGGTGCAGGAGACCTGGGCCGCCCTGGGGCCCACGAGCCAGCAGGCTCCTGCACGCACACTGACGACCATTGGCACTGCGGAGACGGAGACTCAGGTGGTGGCCCCGACACGGGCCGAGGTCCCTGGGCAGTCCCAGGCCCACCAGGATCACTGCCTGTGAGACGGGGGTGGATCAGGACGAGCCAGCCGTCAGCTGGAAAAGAGTCGAGAGAGGCCACCCGGCCATCTGTCCCTGCGTCTGAAGCCGTCAGTCCCGCTCTCAGCCTCGGGCTGTATTTGGGGGTTTATATCGGTTTCCAGTGCTCTGGGTAGGAACCAGCTACGGTGGTGTTTGGCTGTGTCCCACAGTTCTGTGAGGTTCTGACGCCAGAGTTCCGCTGTCAGAGCCTCCTGAGAAATGCTAGGTTAAGAGACTAGCTCTAGGGGCCAGAGATTTAGCTCAGTGGCACAGAGCCTACATGGCAAGCACGAGGTCATGAGTTCGATCCCCGGTACCAAAATAAATAAATAAATGAATAAGGAGACTAGCTCTAGCTGAGCATGGTAAAGCATGCCTGTAATTCTGGCACTCAGGAGGCTGAGGCAGGAGGCTCACTGTGAATTTGAGGCCAGCCTTACCTACATGCCGACAACCTGTCTCAAAAAGAAAACAAAACAAAACAGGGCTGAGCATGTAGCTCAGTGGCACAGCACCTGTCTCGCAAGTGTGAGGTCGTAAGTGTGAGTTCAATTCCTGGTACAAAAAAAAAAAAAAAACCTCATCAAAAAAATAAAAATTTTTTTAAAAACCCACAACAACAAACCCCACACAATAAGCATTTATTAGTTCACAGTTTCTGTGGGTCAAGAATGCCAATATGGCCCCCTGAGGGCCCAGCCTGTGCTGTCTCCTGAGGTTGCAGTCAAGATGTCACTGTGAAAAAAAAAAAAAAAAAAAAAAAAAGATGTCACTGTGGTTACATTCATCTGAAGGCATGGCTGGGGCTGGCAGACGTGGTGCCCAGATGTCGTGCTCAGGGGTTGCATTCCTCGCTGTGTAGACCTCTGCTCGAGTTTCTTCCCAAAATGGGCAGCTGGCTTGACCCAGAGTGAGAAACACAGAGGAAGACTGAAGCCACAGTACCTTTTATTTTATTTTAGGTACCAGGCATTGAACTCAGGACCTTGCACTTGCAGGGCAAGTGCTGTGCTGCTGGGCTATGTCCCCAGCTCACAGTACCTTTTATGACCTAGCCTTGGATAACACCAGACTTGTTTCTTCAGTATCTGATTGGTCACACAGGTCATTCGTATAGCCAATAGGATACTGGTATGTTTGTATAACCAATGGGATGCTCTCCCTTATTCATTATGGGCAGAACCATCACTTAATAGATTCCTGGCCTCCTTTACTTAGCCTTTGGTGAGTAAAGCTGTTCGTCTTTGACGTGAAGAGGCTCTGAAGAGACAAGGGTTTGTCAGCCCCATCAAGCCCAAGTGAACAATGCAATAACGATCGCGCAGCCCAGTTTCTTGAGCGTTGCTCTGTACTGGACCACAAGAGGCCCTTGTCTGTAAACTGACAGCTCCACTGTGATTTCCAAGTTAGGCTGGAAATACAGGAGCTAAATTGTATTTTTGTTTTGTTTTGTTTTGTTTTTTAATACTAGAGATGGAACCCAAGGCCTTCTCCATCCCCAGTCCTTTTTTTTTTTTTTAATTTAATTTTAAGACAGAGTTTTGCTAAATTCCCCAGGCTGGCTTTGAATTTATGACCCCCTGCCTCAGCCTCCTAGAGTGCTGGGATTACAGACATGCCCCACCATGCCTTGGTGAGGTAAGATTGTGTGCGCGTGCATGTGCGAGCACAGAGCAGCCCTGCAAATTCAGGCCGTGGCACTGGTCTGGGCCAGCCATGAGGACGAGGCGCACACCTTGGGATGAACAGAGGCTGTGAGAAACAAGTAACAAATAGATGAGCTAAAGTATTCATCTCCTGCTCAGGGTTCGGGTTAATACCCAACCAGACGAGGAGCGGCTGAGCCAGGGCTCCAGGCTGGGGCTGGGGTTCGCCACCTGAGGGACCAAGCACCTGGCTCCCTGAGGACCTGTGTCCCAGGCCAACCCGCACTGGTCATGAGCTGTGCGGCCCTTGCGAGGGACTTCAAGGAGGAACGTGAATGATCTCCAGTCCAACGGAAGGACTCTGGAATGCCTCACCCTTGGGGTGACACCCCCAGTTCAAGGGCTTAACAGTTGTATTCTCTGAAAGAGTCTAGAAACAGAGGGTGACCCTGAGCCCCAAAAGAGACCTTGGTGAGCCAGGTGTGGTGGTGTTTGCCTGTGACCCCAGCACTTGGGAGGCTGAGGCAGGAGGACTACTGGGAGTTTGAGGCCATCCTGGAATACATTTAAAACAAAAAACAAGAAACCAGCACCAAAAAAAGCCCTTAGCTACACAGGGGAGACCCAGGAGGCCGGAAGGAGCCCGGGCCCCCTCCCCTGCTTCTGTCTTGCCGGGGCACGTACGGGACAGAGTTGCCAGCCCCTTCCAGTCCTGCCTGGGCAGGATTTTCCACACCGAGAGCACCCTGGGCGAGGCTCTGCCGGGGAAGTCTGGACACGCTCAGCTCGGCTCGGCTCGGCTCAGCAGGATTTGGGGGAACTCCAGCCACGCCTGCTGTCCCGGCAAACAGGCCAGACGTGGGGACAACACGAGGCGCTGGGCCTGGGCCTGCAGCCGGCCTGGGGCTCAGAGGACACGGGCACCGTGGAGGCGGCAACGGAAGGAGAGGCAGGACCCGGATGCGCAGGCACAGTCAGGCCCCGCCGCTCAGCCCTGCGTGGTGTCTGGCGAGTGTCTCAACCTCCCTGGGCCTCAGTTTCCCCACCCCTAGAATCACAGGCCCCACTCCGGCCTGTGGTCTCTTAGTCAGGAGAGCTGGTCACAGCCTGGGCAATGCTGTGTTCTGAAGAAGGAGAGAAAGAGGAAAGAGGGAGGAGGAAGAGGAAATGCACACCGGCCTGCTTTCTCTCTGGCTTTATTTCCTTTCAGTGCCGGGGACGAACCCAGACCTCCAGCATCCCGGCAAGGGCTGACCACTGACCTGCCCTGCCATTCTCCCAGGTTCCAGCGGGCACAGAGCCAAGCGCTGGGTTTCCGGGCTGCATTCACCAATGGGTGTGGGTTCTCTGGGCCTGGATGTCTTTCTCATGGCTCTGCCTCCCGATGACCCCAAAGCCCCGCGGGCCCGGGTCGGAGGAAGACGGGCTTGGTGCCCTGAAGGGCTGCGGGCCCTGGGCTGCTTGACGCAGCCCACCGGCACCCGGGACAACCAGCCCTGCCGCATGGCCTCCTCATCTGTCCAGTCAGGGCGCTGGGAGCCTGGACGGTCCCTCCCCAGAACGGAGGAGGCGCACACGGAGGCCGGCTGTTGGCACCGACCTCCCCCCAGGGGCATCGCCGGCCGGCCACCAGGCTGCTGTTTGAAAGGCGTCCTGTTGGTGGCACTTTGGCGTGGCCCAGGTGTCCTGGTAGCTGCAGAGAGGCTGTGATTTGCACGTGACACTGAGTCCCTCGCGCACTCTCCCGTCTCCTCCCCCCTCCTCTGTTTTCCCCGCTGGAGGAGCTCTCTCAGTGCCAACCCCTCCCAGCTGCTCCCCGCCAGGGCCGGAGCCAGGGTGGCCCCCCCTCCCAGCAGGAAGTGCCGAGCAGGCTGCCGGTGCCCTTGCCTCCAGGAAGCCCTCGTGGCTCGGTTGCTTTTCCCAGCAGCGAGGAGCCCAGCCCAGGGCCACCCCAGGTAGACCGAGCTTGGAAACCTGGGGCCCAGCCTGCCAGCCGGTCATCAGCCCTGCGGCCCGGAGCCTGGGAAGGGCTCTGCCGCCCGCCCCCAGCCCCGCCTGGCAACCCCAGAGGGGTTAAGCTGCTGGGGCGGCCTTGCGCTGTTTGCAGCAGCGGCGGCAGGCGGTTCCCCCTTCCGGGGCTGCGGGCCGGCTGGCAGGAATGCGCGCAATGCGGAGCCAGGGGGAGGAGGCGCGGAGGGAGGGAGGGAGGGTCACAGGGTGGCGTTGAGCAATCCCCGCGGGTTCCTGTAACTCCCTTTCCCTGCCCCGCCCCGCCCCTCCGGTATCCTCCTCCCGCGCCACGGCCACGGCCACCGAGGGGGCGGGGGACAGACTGGGGTCAGAGGTGACAGCCAGGCTTCCAGAGAAGAGGTGCGGGCAGCTCAGCCACCCGGCCCAGAGAGGGCAGGGCCTGGCCCACGGTCACACAGCCAGACACCACTCTGGCCTGTGGCCTTTCTGTCTCCATAGCACCCAGCTGCGTGCGACTCACAGGCCTCGTGGAGCCGGCCTTGTCCCCATCTGAGACACTAGGACAAAGCGCCCCCCACACACCCAGCCTGGCTTTTTTCTCCAAACCCCAGGCGCTCAGGGAGCTTGGTGGCTTCAGGGGACATGGAGTGCCCCTCCCCCCACTGCTGGCCAGCTCAGCCACGCACTGGCCACCCCCGCTCCTCGCTCCAGCGTTCGGGAAGTGAACAGGGTGGGGACAGACCTGTGCGGGGGGGCCCCCAAAGTCTCCGCCTCTCCCCCCAGGTCCCTCCAAAGTCTCCGCCTCTCCCCCCAGGTCCCTCCCAGCACGGCCCTTGCCGGGCACCATGCGGATCCTTCCCCGCCCGCCCCGCCCTGCCAGCTGCACCCAACAGTCACAGAGGCCCCCGCCCGCCCGGGCTCCTCACTTCCAGCTTCGGCCTTGGCACCTCTCCCTGGGCCTCAGTTTCCTCATCTGTCCAGAGGGCTTAAGGGCCAGGCAGGGCTGGCTGCTCGGCCCTCCCCACCCTGACCTCGCCAGGCTTGTCTGTCAGGAGGCCCCATGCCGGATTAGCAGGGAGCAAGAGGTGGGGGAGATCCACATGTTCTTGGGGTCACAGCCCCTCCTCAGCAGAGCTAGAGATTCCCATGCAAATGCGCCAGGCATGGCGGCACATGACTGTAATGGGAGGCTGAGGCAGGAGGCTCACCACCAGCCTGAACTACATAGCAAGACCCTATCTCAGAAAAGCAAACATTAAAAAAAAAAAAAAATGAAAACTCCCCCCAGGTTACAGGTGAGGAGGCTGAGGTGGAGGGTGGCCTGTCACACATGCTGTGCGGATTTAACCCAGGACCCCCCACCCGGCAGTCACCGGAGGGCCCGGGACACTGCCCAGCCCCTTTCTGGAGCGCATACCACTCCAGGCAAAGAGCCCAGCGCCTCAAAAGCTGGCCCTCACCCCCGCACCAGGCAGGAGGTGCCCGGCCCCCCTCAGGGCACTGGAGCAGAGCCTGGCTGTGAACACGGGCCTCAGCCTTGGGGGCGCTGGCTCCCGGCCCCTCTGCGCCCAGCTCAAGCCCCGGGCCCTGTTGTCTGACGGATGGACAGATGGACGGACGGACGGACGCTGCCCCCGCCCCACGGCAGCTTCAGGCGGGCGGGCGGGCGGCATCGCCTCCTCCCCGGAGCAGGTTTCCTTTAAGGAAGCAGAAGATTGATCTCCTGGCAGGCTGCGCGCGGAGCCCATCCGAACGGTTTGCGTGTCTGCATTTTTTACTGCTCCGTTTAATATGTATGCAAATGCCGCCGGCTGCGCCCGCCGCGCCAGGCACAGTGCACGCGGCGCCCCAGCTCCCGGCCGGCCGGGCGCGCCTCATTCGCGGCGACGGCTCCGCGGCCCTGATAGATGGGGTGTTCGGACGGAGACAAATGACGGGCTTTGTAATTTCCTTCTCTCTTTTTCTGGAGGGAGAGAGGGAGGGGCCTCGAGCCTGGGAACCCGCAGAGGTGATTTCAATACATGCAAAGCTGTGGGCTCTGGGGGGCGGAGGGGGCCTGGCTGGAGGCTGCTGAGCAGAGCGGGGGACCCCCACAGTCGCCCCGATGAACAGGCGGGAGGAGACCCTTCCCCATGTCCAGCCCTGCCGTGCCGCGAGGTGATGGAGGCCGCTGCCCCTGCCAGCCCCCACTTTCTTTCCTTGGGCCTCTGGGGTTGTGACCCCCTAAGTATGCTGTCCTTTAAACTCGCGGGATCCGAGGAGATGGGCCAGGGCGGCAAGCGCTGTACAGATGGGGAAGCTGCGGCTGGGGAGAGAGGCTCCCTGGGGCCGCGGGGCTCTCCGAGTCCTGTCCTTGGACACGCAGTCCTCTGCTCTGCCCTGCGCAGCGCTCAGTGCGTGTGGGCGTGTACACACGCGTGTGCGTACCCGGCCCTGAGCCACACCCCCAGTCCTTTCATTTACTTATTTTGAGACCGGGTCTCGCTAAGTTGCGGAGGCTAGGCACGAACTTGTGATTGTCCTGCCTCAGCCTCCCCTGTAGCTGGAGCCGCAGGCGTCAGGGAGCAGCCCTGGGTGAGCACTGGCAGAACAGTCAGAGGGGGCCACCCACTCGGGGGTGTCGCTGCCTCCCATTCCTCCTCTCTCCCCCATTCTTCCTCTCTCAAAATGCTTGTGGAGCTGGAGCCCTGGGAGCCGGCTCCCCGAAAGTGTCCCCAACTGTCTTCCCCATCACTAACCCCACCAGGAAGCCCCCAGATCCTCGCCACCCACCCCGTCCCCATCCCACAGCCCACACTCCCACCTTCCCACTTCTCCAGTCCATCTTGGGCCTTTTCTGTCCTGGCGAGCAGAGCCCAGACAGGGACAGCAGGTGCAAGGGGCCTGTGGCCAGTGGCAGTGGTGGGTGGGGGTTGGGGGGGCCACTGGAGGGCAGACCCAGGCAGTGGAGTGGGGTGAGTGAGGAAGAGGAGGTCGAGGGTATCATCAGCGGGGGTTGGCCCAGGCAGTTTGTCACAGGCCTGGGTGGGGACTGCAGGTCCAGGGTCAGCTGGGCTCTTACCTGCTCCATGGGGCGCGGGCCACAGCCCCCACTTGCCTGGGAGTCACAGGCCCAGGAGCAAGGGCCCCAGCCTCCTCCTGCAGAAGGAGGTCCTGGGGGTCCAAGCACTGAATCCCTTTGCTGAGCCGTGGGGAAATGCAAATTAACCCACTGGGAGGACAGGGTGGTGGTGGCCGCCATCATTCCAGCGATTTGAGAGGCTGAGGCAGGAGGAGCACAAGGTCAAGGCCAGGCTGGGCTTCATCGCAATACCCTGTCTCACAGTAAAACATGCAAAGGCTGGGGATGTAGCTCAGTGTGAAGGCTCCGGGCTCAACCCCCAGTACCATGCACGTGCGAAATAAAATAAGAAGAGGCGAAGGTGACCAGGCAGTCCTGGGGCAGCCTCTCTATGTCTGCGTGCCTGGCTGGAACCAGAGGCAAGGGCGTCCCATCACCCGGCAGGTTACTCCCTGCTGAAGGGGCGAGCGGGGACGCCTGCACCCCGGGCCGGGTGCTGAGGATGTAGGCTGAGGCAGGAAGCCGGAGGCACACAGTGAGCCTGCGCCGGTCACTCCCCAAGGGCCCTGGAGCGGTCGCTGCAGAGACAGAAAACAGCAGGGCGGGGCAGCGCGCGGCGGGAGGCGGGGGCCGGGTTTCCCTCCCTGCTCGCTCTGCCTGTCTTGCTTTTGTTTTTTCTTCTTTTTTCTGTTTTGATTTCAGCGGCACCTGTAGCGAATGAGAACCCAGATGGTGACTGGCGTGGGGACGGTTAGGGCTCATGGGTGCTGGGGTTCCCTGGTAAGAGACCGGGGCCTCTAAGCCTCAGTGTCCTCCTCATGAGCTCAGAGGAGAAAACTCCACGGTCTTACCCCGTGTGCAGGGACACGGAGGCTGGGAAGCGCCGAGGGACTTGTCCAAGGCCCGCCAGCGTCCTCTGCGCTGGAATGAGTTTCGGAGCGGCCCGCAGGACCTGGGCCAGGTGCGCCTGTATCAGGCAGCAAGGCCCTGCTGTGCTGCAGTAACAAAAGAACCTAAGCGAAAGTGCCTCAGCACCACAAAAATGTGTCCTGCACCCAGCAAACTCTACGGGGAGTCCAGGGGACTCCTCGGGGCTCTTGCCCTCTGTAGGGTGCCTCAGGGGGCCAGGCCTGAAGTGTGGCAGGAACCATTTCCAACTGTGTCTCTCCCATCATGGCTGTGGGATGCCGAGAACGGCTCGGTGCATCTTTCCTGGCTGGGTACGGAGATGTCTGAGGTATAAGTGGCCAAACACAGAGCTGCGTGTCCAGGGATGGGGTCTCCAGAGCCAAGCAACTTCTAAGGGGAGCTGGGGAGAGACTGGAATCGGGGTTCTAGGAACCAGGCGGGGTAGCTCTGTCCCCCAGGTTTTCAGATAGGACTCCGGGGAGGAGAGACCAGGGCAGAGGTCGTCCTGCCCACCCGACTGTGGGCTCTGTGGGCCTCTGGGGCCCCCCAGCCCGGCCCCTGCTGGAGACCCTAGGGTCTTCCCCGACCTGTGTCCCCTGGAAGCCTCCACCGACTGGCCCTTTGGCACCTGTGACTACGTAGCAACCCGCCTGTCCCCCCCTCCTCTCCCTGTCCACCTCATCTTGGCAGGAGCATTCCGGTATTTACAATTTTATCTTGCCACTTGGGATTTTCTTTCTTGTTTGGTTTTTTGAGGCAGGGTCTCACTATGCAGTTCAGGCTGGCCTTGAACTCACTACACAGCCCAGGCTGGCCCTGAATTTGAATTCATGGTGATCTTCCTGCCTCAGCCTCCCAAGTGCTGGAATGACAGGCGTGCACCACCGTGCCCAGAATTCCCTTCTTATTTCAGTTCCCATCACTCTCATTTCTGAAGAAAATGTGTACCTTATTGTAAAATAAATAAATAAGTGGAAGCCACTCTGATCGCTCCAGTTGTGAAGGTCAAGAAGTCGCCAGTGTGCCTCACTGGGAGTGGCTCTGGGGGTGCAGGACCAGTGCCATCCCTCTGTGCTGTGCGGAGAGAGCCGAAGGAACACGGAAAGCAGCCTTGCTCTGACACTTTGGGACAGCGCCCATGGCACCCCCAGGCCACCCCCAGCACCTGGGTCCCTGCTCATCCCCCAAAGGACCCCTGGGGAGGGGCTGACCCTGAACCCGAGCAGGAAGGAGGCGAGGGCCATCGGGGCGACAGGTGGCGGGGTGTGGAGGACCCGGAACCAGAGCCCTGCTGGCTGCGCAGCCCCCGCAGGTTACCGCACGCCCAGCCCCACTCCCCGCAGCCCTGCAGCGGGCTTGTCAGGCCAGGGACTCCTTGCTTGGCACCCGTTCTGTGCGCCTGCCCCCCAGGGTGATAAGGGGCTCCTGCAGCCCGGTTCATCTCCACCTGCAGCTCAGGAGGAAGACGCGGTCCCAGAGAAGCTCGGGCTTTGTCCACTGTGCCGGCCCAGGGGGAACCCTCAGGTCAGGCACCCCAGGGCACATGCGCACCCCTGCAGGACAGAGCAGGTGGGGAGCTGGAGGCACCCAGTGACACAGCCAGCAGCAGGGAAGTCTCACTAAGTTGCTAAGTTGCCCCAGGCTGAGTTTGAACTTGTGATCCTCCCGCCTCAGCCTCCCAGAGTGCTGGGATCACAGCGGTGCCCACCGGGGCATCTGTCTTTCCAGTGTGTGCCTTGGTTCCTCAGCTGCATCTGAGAAGAGCGTGGTGGGGGGCCTTGAAACTGCCCATGCTGGAGAAGTCCTCAAGACCTGGGAGAGGGACCCTGCCCCAATCCACAGAGGGGGAAACTGAGGCTCAGTGGTGCCCCAGGGAAAGCAGATGTGGCCTCAAACTAGCCAGGCCCCCTGGACCTGCAGCTCCCCCCACCCCAGCCCACACCCTTCCCCCAACCTGGCCCCTTGTCCTCTGGCGGAAGATCCCCCAGGTCCTGGCCAGGGGTGCCAGGCAGTCATGAGGACGGCACGCGTTTTTAATCCTGGCCTCGCTGATATCTAGGATTCTTCTTACAAGGGACCCAGAGTGTGGCCGCCAGTCACGGTTGCCCCAGGCCGGTGGCCCCTCCTGGCCTGCCCAGTGCAGGAGGAGAATGAAGAGAAGCAGAGAGAGGAGGTGAGGAAGGCGGAGGGGAGGGCAGTGTTGGGGTACTCAGCCAGGAGCCCCACATCGCCCCAAGCAGATGGGGAAGCGGGAGATACAGCGGTGACTCACTTTCTGGGGAAATGCAGGAAGAATTTAAAAGCGCTCCAGTCATAATTTTCTGTTTTCACAGTTGCCCCCTCTGGCTCAGCCCCCACCTCATCTTTGCTCCTGGGGGCCCCCCGGGCTGGTGTCGTCTCCTCTTCTGTGTGCAGCTGTGACCTCGCCCCGTCCTCACAGGGCCAGGGCTGGGTGGGTGCCCCCCTCTGTGGCCCGCCCCTCCGTCACCCGCCCCATTGCTCGCTGGGTCTCCGGTCTAGTTATCGCTGTGTCTCACCTCTGTCCTCTTTCTAACGGCGCCCTAGGCCTGAGGGCGTTCCCCTGGCAACAGTCCCCGCCCCTCCCAGGTCGCAGTGCCAGCAGGTAATGGGGTCCCCACCCTACCCCGCCTCCTCCTTCCCCTCGAAGATGGACCCCAGACCCCAAGAGTGGCGGGCAGGACGAGCCTCACAGTGATGTCACCCCGGGCCTGGGCTCCCTTCTCTCCAGGGCTGGGGAGACTGAGTCTCCACTGAACAGCAGCCCTGCTGGCCCGGGGCCTGGAGAGAGACGCAGCCCCGGGCCCTCAGCCACGCCTGGGCCTGGTGTGTGGCTTCTCAGGGTGCCCTCCCTGCTCCCCACTCCTCCCGGGCATGGCCAGCGTGACTGTCTGGCCCCCGCATCCCTGCAGCGTGGGGTCCAGGAAGGACCAGGCAGACCCGCCCTCAGTTGGGGGCTGCTCCCGCCCCGCGTTCCCGTCCTGCGGCGCTGCACCTCCCAAAGTCGGTCCTGGGGTGCAGAGCTCTCCTGGCTGCCATGGGTCTCGGGGTGGCAGGTGCTGGCCCCTTGGCTGTGTCACCTGAAAGATCCGCAGAGATTGGGGGGCCAGGCCCCCTCATTTTCACTGAGGCCCAGAGAGGCCTTGCCTGGGGTCACACAACGGCGCCTGGCTGCCCCTGAACCCCCGGGCACCAGACCTCACAAGGCCCACTGCTGGGGTCAGGGTGCCTGGTGTGGGGAGGCGGGGCACGGTGACCTGCTCTCCGCACGAGGCCGTGAGGCCCTGCGTGGCTGGCAGTGGCGCTGTCTGTCCACTTCCTGCGGCTCACCAGGCCATCACTGTCCCGCATGGACTGCACGGTCCCCTCACACAGCGGTGACTCTTGTTCTCCGCCTTTTGCAGATAAGGAAACTGAGGCCAGGGCCCCGAACCCGGTATCTTCCTCACTCGGGCCTCCTGGGCTCCCCTCCACAAGGGGCTGGGGTCAGGGGCAGGCTTTCTGCTGACCCCACTCCCGGGGCGAACCTCGGCGTCTGGGTCTCGCACGGCGGCAACAAAGGTGCTTGTGCTAGCCGAGGCCTCAGCGCCCCCATCTGCGAAGTGGGGCCGCTCCCCGTACCTGCCCCTGGGGTGCCAGGGACTAATCCGGTGGACACGAGCCGGAGCCCGGAGCCTGCCTGCCCTGGTCCCTCGCTGCCCGGCGCTCAGAGACAGAAAACTCCTGATGATTTTCAAAGCTCCTCGCCACCCATCTTGCTGGATTTTCTGCATATCGTCCTGACTGAGCTCCAAGGAAAGGAAGAGAGCTTTTCTTTTCCATTTTTTTTTTTTTTTAAACAAGGTCTCTCTAGGCATTTCAGACTGAGTCAAATTCCTGGTGATCCTCCTGCCTCAGCCTCCCGAGTGCTGGGATGACAGGTGTGTACTGCCTAACCCAGCTGGAAGAGAGGATTTGTCTTTCAAAAAAATAAAACAAAAGGTGTTGCCCGTTTCTAAAAGTAATACATGTTAATTGTAGATACTTGAAAAATTAAGATAAATCGAAGAGCTGGGTGGGGTGACACACTCCTGTAACTCGAGCACTCAGGAGGCTGAGGCAAGAGGATTGCCATGCGGCCGAGGCCGCGCTGGGCTACATAGTGAGACCCTGTCTCACAAAACAAAACAAAAGACAATTCAAAGAGAAACTCTTCAGTGACCTCCGATCCATCGCCCATCCACCACCCCTCAGAGCTCTCCAGCACAGAGCCCCGGCCTTGACCAAGCACGTGGGGGGCGGCTGCTCTCTGTGTTGGGGGTCACAGGACACCGCTACAGCCCCACTCGGCAGAACCCAGTGCCTTGTTCGCCCCCCGCATCTCCCACCCTGCTCCTCGGATCTGGGAACTCCCTGACCAGCAGCGGGGAGACAGCAGAACCCCAGCCTCACCGCAGGCCCCTAGACTCTCCATTTTCCTCGGATTTCTGGGGGCTCCTAGCATTCGGCAGGGTGGGGAGCGGCTCCCGAGGCCCCGCACCAGTGCATTACCCCACCCCCACCCCCATCTCCACCCCATCCTCACCCCGCCCCCACCCCCACCCCGCTGTTGCCCGCCCCACCTTGCTGTTGGGGGGTGGGTGTCTTTGTCGGGAATGTCACTCCCTGCGTGGGGGGCGTGGTTCCCCACGGCTTCTGCGGGGCTGGGTCTGCAGTCTCACTCTCCCGGGGACTTTCTGGGACCAAGCGGGGGGCGGGGCTTCAGGGAGGAGGCAGGAGACAGTAGGGGGGCTGGGTGGGGGCGTGGGGCGCAGGCCCAGGAGGGAGGCGCCGCTGTGGGGGTCACAGGTGCCGGTGGTGGGAACCCTTTGGGGAACCCCTTGGCAGGGAACAGACGCGGGGATGGCAGTGGATTCTATTAACAGCAGTTCTCATTACTGCACTGTTAATTATTAATAGGATCGGGCAAATAAAGGATGGGAAAACCCAGCTGGGCCTGACTCAAAGCCTGCTGGCCAGCAAATGGCTTTTGGTCCTGGGCCAGGAGGCCGGGCTGTGACCCTGCTGGTGGAAGGGCCTTGCCAATCCCAAGGCTGCCGCCCGGGGCTGGCACCAGCACCTGTTTAAAAAGGACAGGGATGGGGAAGCCGACTGCAGAAGGGGGCCCAGAGGGCGGTTCTGAGCGTCCCATCAGGTCAGGATGGCCTGGTTGTCTGCCCCATTAACACAAGTCCCCAGCTGGTGTGGTGGTGCACGCCTATAATCCCAGCACTCGGGAGGCTGAGGTAGGCAGAGTGTTGTGAGTTCGAGGCCGGCTTGGGCTACAACGCAAGTGCAAGGCCGGCCTGAGCTACATAGTGCGACCCTGCCTCAAAAACACCAGGGCCGGGAGTTTGGCTCAGTGCCTTAAGCGCCTGCTCTGGCAGGCACGAGGTTGTGAGTTCAATCCCCGGTGCCGCAAAAAAAAAAAAAAAAAAAAAAACCAAAAAAACAAAAAACAAGAGGACGCTCAGAACCTTTCTGAGTCTGTGCCAGTCTGAGAACTGAACCAGTGTCCCTGCCTCGCAGAAAGCTGTCTGTCAGGAGACTGGGGTAACACCCCCTGGCGCTTGGGGACAGAAGGCAGGAAGGGGGCTTTCCTGGTGCAAGGCATTCTGGGAAGCAAACCTCTGGGCACGGAGCCGTGTCAGGAGTGGTGCATGCTGGGATCCCGGCTTATCACGGGTCCCTGGGTGGGGGAGCGAATGCTGCCTTTACCTTGCTGTATCTGTTCACAGAACCCTGCTGGGACCAGGGACGGGGTGGCGCACAGCCCTCTGGGTTCTGGAAGGAGCTGGGAGAAGCCCTGACCTCTTCGAGCAGAGCAGCATGGCGCAGAGCACCCGGGCAGCTGTGGCGGGCATCACGCGGTGCCGAGGGGGACCTGCAGGCTGCTGTGTGCTGTCACAGGTCCCTAGAGGGCAGGACCAAGCCTAAGCCCAGTATCTGCGAAGTCACCTTTGCCAACATCAAAGGAAGAAGGAGGCTGAGGCTGGCCTCGAACTCACAGCCGTGTCTGCCATTTTGAGCCACCTACTCAGCGCAAGCATTCGTCACCTGATCTGGGGGACCTGCACAGCTGGGGTTGGGAAGGCTCTCAGGAGAGAAAACAGCGTCGTGGACAATGAGAGAGCAAAAGCAAAAACGGTAAAGCGGACGATGAGCGGTGGTGGGGAGGCCAGGGGAGAGGCCCTGTCTGAAAAGTGGGACGGAAATCGAGAGATGACAACAGGTGAAAGAACTGAACAGCGCTGATCTGAACCCCAAGGAGCGAAAACGCCCATTTGCCTTAAAACAAAACAGCTCCGGATGTGAAACCGATGTCCACTGCATCCTGGGAAAAACAGGCCCCTACCACCAAGAACTGTGAATCACGCAAATCGTGACACTGCTGTGTGCGACTTTAGGAAAGAGACCCAGGCTGGCTCCGATGGTGTCCCACGGTAGGGAGCTGGCTGGTGAGGTCCTCAAGACGCACCAGGGCCGCGCCCCTTCAGGCTGGGGGTGGGGCATAAGCCTGGGTTTAAGGCCTGGGCGTCAGCACTGCGTCGGAGCTAACAGCACCCACTCTGAATGATAACTGTAAGTATCATTCATCACCAGACTGAACAAAACGTGAAAAATACTCTCAAGTGGTGTCGTAAAATAGCCAGGCAAAATGGTACACACCTGTAGTTCCAGCTACTAGGGAGGCTGAGGCAGGAGAATTCCTCGGGACCTGGGTGTCAGAGCAAGGCCCTGTCTTCAAATAAAATAATTTTATGCTGGAAACATTGGCACAGACTGTATTTCCAGTTCCTGGAGTGGCTAAGGCAGGAATATCACAAGTTGGAGGTCGGTTTGGGCAACTTAGTGAGACTTTGCCTCCAAAAAAAAAAAAAAAAAATTAAAAATGGGTGGGGTGAGCTCACTGGAAGATCTTTACCTAGAATGCATGAGGCCCTCCTGGGTTCCATTCACAGTAACACACACACACACACAGAGACACACACACACAAATGCAGAAAACCTAACAGAACAATGGGGAGGAGAAATGAAGAGGAGATTCTTTCTCTTGGGTGTGAGCTCACAGGCCCTGATGTTTTTCTTTTTCTTTTTTTTTTTTTTTTGTACCGGGGATCAAACTCACAACCTTGTGCCTGCCTGGCAGGTGCTTAGGCCACTGAGCTAAACCCCTGGCTCTGTTTTTTGATACAGGGTCTCACTATGCAGTTCAGACTGGCCTTGAACTCACTTTGTAGCCCAGGCTGATTTCAAACTCACATCGATCCTCCTTTCTCAGCCTCCTAAATGCTGAGATTAAAGGCATGTGCCACCACTCCTGACTTAAGGACATTGATGATAATAATGAATGTAAATGCACTACACTTCCTAGCAAATGGCAAAGACTCCCAGGCTGGATAAGAGTAAACTAAGATGAAAACCCAGTTCCATGGTGTTTACAAGAAATCAGTTTGAAACTAAGCATCTTAGTTATTTTTCTGCTGCTAAGACAAAATACTCCATACCCAAAGTTAAAAGGGGAAAGATTTATTTAGCTCGCAGTTTGTAGAGGTTTCAGTCCATAATCAGCTGGCTCCAAGGCAGGGCGGCATGGCAGCATGGCAACAGTTCACGGCCACTAGAAGACAGCAAAAGCAAGGAAGCCTCTTTCTGTCCCTTATATTGTATCCAGTCTGCCGGGATTAGGACAGTGCCAATTCAATCAGTGAACTGATCCAGCAACCACCGGCCCTTAATCCTAGCATTGCACCACAAATCAGCCACAGCTATAGATTCAGCCACCTTTAAAAAGTCCACTCCCCATGACTGCATGAGGTTTGGGGACATCTAGACACAAACCATAACACTAAGGGACATAAAAAGGTTAAAAATAAAGATTGAATCTGGGTATGGTGACTCATACCTGTAATCCCAGCAGCTGGGAGACTGAGGCAGGAAGATCACCATGAGTTTGAGGCCAGCCTGGGCTACACAGTGAGCCCAAGATCAGCCTAAATTACATAGGGAGATTTTGACTCAAAAATGAGTGAATGAATGAATAAATGAATGAGAAGACTGGGGTAAATTTAATATGAAATAAATTCAAGTCAAGACCCCAGTAGAAGGGGGAGACATAATCTGCTCTCTCTTTGACATATTTAAATAGTAGACCTGACACGCATTTATTAGGATGGAACATAATTAATAAGGTTGATTTAAGAGTTGAACTTTGTACCATACAAATAAAAAATACTCATTTCTTTGCCAGAGCCCATCAAACATTTATGAAAATGGATCATATATTAGGCTATAAAGAAAAACTTCAATAGAGTCCTCAAAGTAGAGAAAGAAAGAGATTCATTCTTTGACCACAGAGCAATTAGGCTGGAAATTACTAATGAAGGTTTAAATTAAAAAGCCAACCATTTGAAAATTAAAAACCACTTTAGTAAATAACTTTAAATAAAGCCTATATGACAAACTATGTAAAAGAAAACACACTGCAAATACCATATATCGGAACATACGGGAAATTGGTTAAAATACTCTAGGAGGAATTGATTCATACACCAATGTTAGGAATTCAGTGAATTAGATAGGATGAGAGTCCATCAACTAAGATCCAGCCCAAAATACTAGAAAAAAGAAAAATGGCTGGGCATGGTGGCGCACAACAGTAATCCCAGCATTCAGGAGGCTGAGGTAGGAGGAGCGTTGTGAGTTCGAGGCCAGCTTGGGCTACAACTCAAGTGCAAGCCTGGTCTGAGTTACATAGTGCGACCTGCCTCAAAAAACTAAGGCCGGGAGGTTGGCTCAGTGGCTTAAGTGCCTGTCTGGCAGGCACAAGGTGGTGAGTTCAATCCCTGGTGCCGCAAAAAAAATAAAAGAAACAAAGAAAAGAAAAGAAAAATGAGCCAGGTGTGGTGGCACACACCTGTAATTCGAGCACTCAGGAGGCTCAGGCAGGAGAATCATTGTGAGTTAAAAACCAGCCTGGGCCACAAAGTGAGCTCAAGGCCAGCCTGAACTGCATAGTGAGACCCTGTCTCAAAAAAAAAAAAAAAAAAAAAAAAAAAGAAAGAAAGATAAGAAAAGAAAAGAAAGAAGCTGGGCATGGTAGTGCACACCTTTAATCCCAGCACTCGGGAGGCTGAGGCAAGAGGATCATTGTGAGTTTGAGATCTGCCTGGACTACAAGGTGAGTTCAAGGCCAGCCTGAACTGCATAGTGAGACCCTGTCTCAAAAAATAGGGCTGGGCTCACAACAAGAGAGAACTGATCCGTCTTCCAGGGGCCCGGGCCCCACACGGACCCCCGGAGGAGAACCTGTTGGGCCTGCGCGGTGCCGGTGCGCAGGCTTGGAATCAAGGATATTATCCCCCCCACCAACTCTGGTAAGCAACCTGCTGGTTCTGAGGTCTGGGTAAATTGATAGCAACTAAGGAACATTGAGCAACTAAATGCTAGTATTTTTTCGTAGATTTTGTAGGCCTCTGATCGACAGCCTGAGCATCTTTTTAGAGGATGACAATAGGCAATGTGGCAAATATGGGAGACTCTCTTCTGTCTTGTCTTCAAGGCCCAGTGTGGTTCTCACCATTTTGCTTTACTCTGTTCATTAATTTCTTTTTTTTGCTTTATTTCATATTCTGTTTTTATTGGTTTTATTCTGTTTTGTTTTTGGTTCAATTCTACTACACCTGTTGGAATGGTCAACTGATCTGAAGATAACAAGATATACTATAGTAGCTATTGTATTCACATTGTCGATCTTCGAAATTCTGTACCAGTTCTACTGCTTTGTTTTGATTGACTTTGTTCTGTTATGTTCTGTTGTATTTTACTATCTTTAAAATAAAATAAAATAAAATAGGGCTGGGGATTTAGCTCAGTGGCCTAAGCGCCTGCCTGGCAGGTGCAGGGTCGTGAGTTCGATCCTTGGTACCAAAAACAAATAAATAAATAAGAAAGAAAAAAGTTAGAAAGTAGAAAATAATGCTGTGACTTGAGGTTTTGAAAGTCTAATAAATTAGATAGACTCCTAGCAGATCCAATAAATAAACATACCGAGACAAATAATGCACAAATGTGAGAATTGAAAAGGAATTTTTTCAGTAGGGGGAGCCAGGAAGATTGTGAGTTCCAGGCCTGCTTGAACTATATAGGGAAACCCTCTCACAAACAAAATTATATTACATAAAGTCTTATAATAATAGAGTTGAAAATAAGGATTAATTGATATTTATTGAAGAATACATGTAATCGACAAGTGGGGGAAGCAAAAGTCTATTACTACAGAATAAAGAGAAATAAGTTAAACTGGCAAGGAAACAGCTATTTCCAAGAAATTGTTTGCCAGCTGTCCCTCAGATAAGGTATTAATATCAAAAACTTATAAAAGACTTAAAAAAACAGTCCTCCCAGATTTAAAGACACAGTCCAAAAATGGGTATCTGAGACGAGCACACACTTCTCAGATGAAGAAGGACAAACGGCAAATAAATACATGAAAAAATGTTCAACAGCACTGGCCATTCGAGAGATGCAAATGAAAGTAACACTGAGATTCCACCTCACCCCAGAAAGAATGGCTGGTGTTAAGAAGTCAACCAATAACAAGTGCTGGAGGGGCTGTGGGCAAAAAGGAGCTCTTCTCCACCGTTGGTGGGAATGCAGGCTGGTGCATCCACTGTGGAAGTCAGTGTGGAGATTCCTCAAAAAGCTAGGATTGGAGGTCCCATTTGACCCAGCTATTCCCCTTCTGGGTATCTTCCTGAAAGAATTAGAAGCATCCTACCACAGTGATATATGTGCACCTATGTTCATAACTGCCCAGTTCATAATAGCCAGATCTTGGAAACAACCTAAATGCCCCTCGACTGAGGAATGGATAAAAAGAATGTGGTATTTCTACATAATGGAATACTACTCAGCTATAAAGAACAATAAACTAGACATTTTCACCCTTAAGTGGATGAGTACCAAAAATATACTTCTCAGTGAACTAAATAAGTCCCACATATGTGACTATGGCATCATTGCCCTGGTGTGATGAACTGAAAATCTATGTATATAAAAAATTGGTTGGGACAATCAGAGAAAAAGAATTTTGAGTGAAATGTAGGTTTTTCAAGGTCATCTTCAGATTTTATTTTTAATGTGAAATGTTTATTTGAAAACAATAGAGTAATTATAACAAAAAAGTCATATAGCAGGTTTCTCTTAATACATTGAGGCAAAAGTTTTGTGTTAATAATTTGTTGGATAATGTTTCATGTCTATATTTTTTATCTTAAATAATTTCTGGGAATACAGTAGCATACAATGTGCTGATTTTTTTTTTTTTGCGGCACCAGGGATTGAACTCACAACCTCTCACCTGTCAGACAGATGCTTAAGTCACTGAGCCAAACTCCTGGCCCTGGTTTTTTGAGGCAGGGTCACACTGTGTAGCTCAGGCCAGGCTTGCACTTGTGCTGTAGCCCAAGCTGGCTTTGAACTCACAATGCTCCTCCTACCTCAGCCTCCTGAGTGCTGGGATTAAAGGCGTGCACCACCACACCCGGCTGAATGTGCTGATAATTGTTACTGTCTTATTGGCTGGTTGTGAAATTGTTTTGTTTTGATTTCTTATTTTCCGCTTGTTTAAAATTTTTAAAAAAGAAAGAGCTATTTCCTAGAAGAGAGTAAATTCCTGACAGTTTTACTGGCAAAAAAAATTTTTTTTTTTTTGTACTGGGCTTTGACCCCAAGTCCTCTACAGTGAACTACACGCTGGTCCTTTTTTATTTTTTGTTTTGAGACAGGGTCTCATTAAATTGCTAAATCAGCCAGACTGGGCTTGAATTTGGCAATCTCTCTGCCTCAGCCTCCCAGGGTGCTGGGATGACAGCGTGTAGCACAGCACCAGGTTTAGCAAGTTCTAGCAAGAGTCTGTTTGGGACAGAGGCAAGATGGAACGCTCCCCCAGCCATGTCAAGAATGCAGCACGACCCTAAAGTTAGGGGTTGGTAGATAGCACCAAAGTGCAGACCCACTTTGCTTAGGAATAGGATAAAGATCTGAAGTAAAATAAATATGAACAAAGTATCCTGGTTGAGGCTCTGCCCCACAAAAAAGCAGAAATCTGCTTGCCTGAGTTTAGGAAAAGGGATACATTCACAAGGAGCATGCAGAGACCACAGAATTACCAAAGCGGGATGCCAGGTGGGGGGGGGGTACACACTTGCCATCCCAGCACTCAGGAGGCTGAGGCAGGAGGATCGCCGAGAGTCCCAGGCTGCATAGTAAGTTCAAGGCCAGAAGCCGCCAGAGCTGGTGAAGACGCGATCCGCTTTCTCAGCAGAGCAGTGTGCTCTGCCACTCCCGGGCCACCAAGGCCGGCTCTGTCACAGAGACTGTGCAGCGTCCCTCGGGGTCCCTCGGCAACCATTAGCAATAGAAAGATGCTGCCTTCCCAGAGCAATGGCGACGCCAGCCGTGTGCCTGGCCTCCCATTCTCTTCCCAGGCAGGCGTCCTGTTTCCCAGGGGTGAGGCAGAGCGGTGACCCACTTCCTTAACACGGTGTACGTGTGGAGGCCATGTGCACCACGTCAAGGCAGAGCTAGAAGCCCATCACTTCCAGTCCAGGGCTCTGACACCGTCCCTGGCCTCAGCACCGAGAGCATTTGCCGCAGGGACGGGCGATGCCCAGCCCATCACAGCTGTCCCCAGGAGTCGCCTGGACCCACTGTACGACATAGTAGGAGCAAGAAACGACCTTGTCTCCCAGCACTCTGGGAAGCTGAGGCAGGAGGATCAGATATTCAAATCCAGCCTGGGCAATTTAGTGAGAACGGATCTCAAAGCAAGGGGTGGGCTGGTCCCCGGTACCGAAAAAAAATTTAAAAAACAGAGAGAAAGCGAGAGAGCAAGAAGAAAAAGAGTCCTCTCACGAGCCATGAGATTTGGTACTCTGCGTTACCACAGCAGAACCTAGCTTATCCTGACTAATTCAAGGACAGAAATCTATCTCAAGCCAAAGCCAGCACGGTGTTTAGCCTTACATTGCTGGAAGCGTTCTCAGCTACATGCAGCACACAGCAAAGGGTCTTAATAAAGTCGAGAGTTTCTCGTTGCTCTGAGCCCTCCGGCCCATGCAATAAGACAAGAGAATTCAGGGACAACAGCTTGGAAAGAGACAATGTGACAAGGTCTCCTTCCTGTGGGTAACAGACCCGTCTCCTTGGAAACCCGAATGGGAACCAAATGAAAAACTAGGAGACAATGCAAGACTTCTCCCGGGGCAGCCAGTTACAAAACCAGCATTGAGAAGCCGCTGCCTGCCTCTGGCTTTTTCTTGAATTGGGTTTCATTCCCCCAACCCCGTTCCTCTCTGTGGGTTTGAAAGTTATAAATCTAATCTCTTTCTTTTAGTAATTATCTTTAACCAGGCATGGTGGCGCACACCTGTCATTCCAGCACTCAGGAAGCTGAGGCAGGAGGATCACCCATGAGTTCAAGGCCAGTCTGGGCTACATAGTGAGAACCTGCTTAAAAAAAAAAAAAATTTTTTTTTAATTATTCTCCTTGTGCCTGAGTGACTTAATAGAGGCTGAATGTTCTTCACTTTTTTTCTGGGCAGTGTGAGGTCTTGGAGCAGTTTACCTCCAGGCTTACTTTCCAGTCACCGTGCGGAGACCGCCCATGCTCCAGTCCCGCCGGTTTCAGTCTGACATTTGCCATTGTTATTGCTGATTCTTACAGCCGCTCTTACTCAGATTCCAGCCATGCTGTCAGAGCTTGGCTCGGTGCTTCTGATATCTCCAACTTGAAAGAGGGCTTGGCCCTCGAGTTCGTCTGAAATATCTTTATTTGGGTCCTCTTTTTTTTTTTTTTAATAAGAAGAATTTTTGTTTTGTTTTGGAGACAGTCGCGCTATGTAGTCCAGGCTGGTCTTGAACTCCCAGCGATCCTCCTGCCTCAGCCTCCCGAGTACAGGGATGACAGGCGTGCGCCATCACGCCCAGCTGAAGGTGTCACTGTGCTGGCTGCTGGTGCAGCCCGTGGGGTCCGTCTTTGTCCCTGTGGACGGTGACGCTGTGGGGAAGGCACGGCGTCTGCCCTGTGTGGTCACTGTGTGGCCGTGCTCCTCGGGCGGGGCTCTGCCACGTAGTGTGGCTGCTGTACCTGGGGCCTCCTGCAGCGCCGTCCCTGGCCGCGGCTGGGAGGTTCGGTTGCCGGGGTCACTGTGACACAGAGCCACGGGCTGTGGCTTGGGTACACGGGTTTACTTGCTCACAGTTACAGAAGAGAGCCCTGCAGTCAGGGCGTTGGCGTGGCTGGTTTCTCCCAGGACCTCGCTCCCTGGTGTCTCCACGAGGGACCCATCAGTGTCCTGAAGTCTCACAAGGTCACCCGGTCACACTGGACAAGGGACAAGGTGTCCAAAGGTGACCTAAGACATTGAAAGGAGAAGCCACGGAGCTTCTTAAGGCCTGGCTTTGGCAATCGAGTGACATCATCTCTGCCACATGTAATTGGTCAAATCAAGAAGCAAGGCTGGTCCTGACTGGGGCGAGGAAGGGTGAATAGATAGCCTGGGCTCTGAGGCTTCGGCAGGAGTGTACTGTTGAAGGGACAGCAGCCTAATCAGGCCACCAAGGGAGAAATGTGACTGTCCTGGGCCAATATTGTAACCAAAATTTCTTCGATGACATTGAGTAACAAAGATGACTTAAACTCTTTTACTTGATTTTTCCACCTTTAAAATGTGGAGCTGGGTGTGGCAGTACATACCTGTAAGCCTAGCACACAGGAGGCTGAGGCAGGAGGATCTCTTTGAGTACAGTCCCACCTCCAAAAAAAAGAGAGAGAGAGAGAGATAATAGTAACACAAAAGTGTTGTTTTAGGGTTTAATCTTGATGAAATAATGTATAAAGTGCCTGGAATACCATGTGTTTAGCTTGGGGGTCCTTAGAAAATACGTTCTTTCCTTCTGGGGCCTTTTCTTTGTGTGTAGCATTACACACAGTGTGTCTGGTATCACTGCCCAGGTGTTGATTGGGAACTGGTGCGCTTGGTCTTTGCTTTGTAGCCCTAGGGCCGGACCCCCAGGCCTTGCCTACACTAGACCAGCGCCCTGGGGCTGACCACGTCCTCAGGGCACTGCTGACCTCTCCCCGATTCTGGAATATTCTCAGATATTACCATGCTGCTTACAATGCCCGGTCCCATCTCCTCAGAATCTGTCTCCTTTTAACCTAGCGCAGTGGTGCACCTGTAATCTGGGCACTCTGAGAGGCTGAGGCAAGAGGATTGTAAATTGGAGTGTTGTGAGTTCGAGGCCGGCTTGGGCTACAACACAAGTGCAAGGCCGGCCTGAGCTACACACTGCGACCCTGCCTCAAAAAAACAGGGCTGGGAGTTTGGCTCAGTGGCTTAAACACCTGTCTGGCAGGCGTGAGGCTGTGAGTTCCATCCCCAGTGCCGCAAAAAAAAAAAAAAAAACAATGATAATAATAATATCAGTAAGGAAAACATGGGCTATTTATTTATTTTTGAGGCAGCGTCTTGCTATGTAGTCCAGGCTGGCCTTGAACTCACCATGTTGCCCAGGCTGGCCTTGAACTTGTGGTGATCCCCCTGCCTCAGCCTCCCAAGTGCTGGGATTACAGGCGTGCGCCACTATACCAGGCTTGAGCTATTTATTAAATGGTATTGAGACAACCACTCAGTACTTGGGGACAGGTCAGGGGAAGCTGTTAGCCTGAATGTAAGCCATAACTAAAATAAATTGGAGACCAAACGAAAACTTAAATATGAAAGTGGAACTATAAAAGTGCTAGATGAAAATAATGTGATGTGAAAAGTCTGTTTAATTATTCAACAGATGGTAAAAATCCTCCTGAAGCTTTGACTACAAAAAAGTTTAAAAGTTATGTAGAGCAAAGACCCATAAAAGAAAACAAAAGCAAACACCCAATTAGGAGGATATTTACAGCGACGGTGAAGGCCAGGGCCTCTCCCATGGCTGTGAGGAGACGTCAGCACCTCCCTGGGAAATGGGTGAAGGAATGAACCGGTTGTTCCCAGGGGAAAACCCCAAGCGGCCAGCACACGTGTGAAGTCGGTTCCCCTCACTAATGGCGAAAGAAACCCGCGATAGAACAAGACACCCTTTACCTTAGCAAGAGGCCACAGAGGTCAAAGACATGAGATGATCCTGAGGGGCAGAGAACAGGGGTCTACAGGGTCCCCTGGCCTTGTGGGGGTGTCTAGTGGGCAGAGCAGAGGTGCCCCTAGAAGGGGTGCTAAGCTGAGTGTAGTTGGTGCAGGAGGCTGAGGCAGGAGGGTCGCTGCTAGTTCGAGGCCAGCCTGGGCCACACAGTGAGATCCTGTCTCAAAAAACCAAAAACAAAACAGACTTTCAGAGTTGTCAGAGGATCTGGGCTGGGGTATCCGAAGGGACCTGGATCAATGACCCACACATTCCACAGCCGAGGACCACTTGGCTAAATGATGATTTACTTTGCTTTCACAAAGAGAACGCAGAGCAGCCGCCGCCACGGGTGGGGAGCAGGGCGTACCGTGCCCCTCCGCCGTCTGACGGGAGCCCCCGAGGTCGGAGGGTGCAGGCCACCGGTCCCGGGGCCGGGCCGCACAGCAGGGCCTGAGGGCCGCTGTCCCTGGCGAGGGCGCGGAGCGGCCAAGGGCGGAGCTGTCGGAGGCGGCAGCGTGAGGCAAGCAGAGAGCGAGCCTCGCTTTTGCAAAATACAGAGCAGCTCCGGCACGCAGGGAAAAGAGGCCGGGAGGCAGCAGGGGCTGGGGGGACGGGCGAGCCGTGGGTGTCGTTTCCGCAACGCACGCAGAGAGCTTTTGTAGCTAGAACAAAATAGCAGCAGACGCAGCCAGCGGCCTGGGGCACCGGGCACGGCCACGCCTGCCAAGGCTGGGGGCTGGGGCGGGGCCAGCGGCCTGGCTGCAGCGGCCCCCGGCACCCACGCCCCGCGCGGCCTTGTCTCCTCCCGCGCCGCGCTCCCTCCCCCGCACCCCTGGCTCGCTGCTCGCGCTCCTTGCGGGCATTGATTTTTCCTCCTGCAGCGGAGCCGGGAAGGGAAAGCGCATCCCCGATCGATGAGCCGAGCGAGCCCGAGGCTGGGGGCGGCGGCCGCGGCTCTCACTGCGCTGCCCGGGGCCTCCGGGGGACCCGGCTGGTGGGACACCAGCTGCCCAAGGTGGCCAGCGGGGCGGGTGGCACAGGGAGCAGTGCCCGGCAGGTGGAGTTGGGGGTGCAGAATAGGGGGGTTCTGGGGTGTGGAGATGTAAGCAGGGGTGTAAGGGGTGATCAAAATCTAGTGTTTAAATTTTTAAAAATGTGTTACAGTGAAAGACACGGCGAGGAGAATGGCCCTCCCAATGCCGCGCTCACTGTGGGGCCGGCGCTGCCCGCAGCCGCTCCTCCGAGCTCTTTCCTGCGGGTCGCTCGTTGCGCTGTTGAGGCCGCCTTGATGTCCTGTATCCATTCAGAACGCTTCCTCTTCCGGGTCATTTTCCGGCTCCTGGGAGGAGCCAGGAGCCCTACAGTGCCAGATCCAGTGACCACGGTGGAGGAGGACACAGAGTCGTGTTTTCACGAGCTGCCTTGCCATTGGATGGCACTTGGCAGGACCCTTCACCGTATTCTTGCTCACAACACACAAAGACACTCAGGAGAGAGGACTCCAGAGCTGCCACAGAAAGCAGAAGGACGATGGGATCAGTGTGTTTGAAGTGAGGGGAAGGATGGGGGGGGATTCGTGGCCGTGTGCCCATTCTGGGGATGCTGAGGCAGGAGAAGGCTCAAGTTCAAGGCCAGCCTGGGCAATTTAAGTGAGATCCTGTCTCCAAATAGAAACTAAATAAAAGCTGCGCATGGTGGAGCACGTCTTTAATCCCAGCACTCAGGAGGCTGAGGCAAGAGGATCGTTTTGACTTTGAGACCAGCCTGGGCTACAACGTGAGTTCAAGGCCAGCCTGAACTGCATAGTGAGACCCTGTCGCAAAAAATAGGGTCAGGGATTTAGCTCAGTGACCTAAGCACCTGCCTGGCAGGCGTGAGGTTGTGAGTTCAATCCCCAGTACCAAAAGAAAAGAAAAGAATAAAGAAAAGAAACTAAATAAAAAGGGTCATGGTGTAGCTCCACTGGGGTGCTTGCCTAGTCTGCATGAGGTCCTGGGTTCCAGCCCCCCAGTAAAAGGGCTGTGAGGGAGAGGACAGCACCTGAGGTTCAACCTCCACCTCATGGAGTCATCGCCAGCGTCCACAGGCCATCAGGTGACCTCAAGCAATGGAGCCACCTCCCTGACCACCTCTGGCGTGAAGGGGGACCACACCCCGAGTGTGCCCCACTTTGATGGTGTCCCAGGCCCTGCAGTTCTGGGCCTGTCCCACCTGGGTCAGCAGCCTCCCCTTACCTCCCTCAGCTCTGCCTGCCCCTGCAGACCCCACCCGTATCCTCAGAGCTCGCCCCACCCCTACTGTGCTCTCACTACCTAGCCCAGACTGGTCTAGAACTTGAGATCCTCCTGCCTCAGCCTCTCAAATGCTGGGATGACAGGCAAGTGCCACCACACCTGGCATCTGGTGCTTTTGCCACCAGAGCAGAGCCCTGTGCGCAGCTGGACAGGGAGCCCGGACCTGTCTTCCGGGTCCCTGGGCCGAGGGGCTGCAGGTGTGCCCACCTGAGACTTCCCTGGCCACGCACTGAGCTCTGCCTTCCAGAGGAGCATGGGAGGGAGCGGGTGGGCCTGGGACGGAGCGCAGTGCAGGGTCCCGCAGGCAGGGCTGCCTCCCCCTCCCCGCCCCCCTGGCTGAGGCAGGGAGTTTCCAGACTGGGGGACTCGCCCGCTGCGCCCCTCCCTCTGGGCCCGCGAGCGCGTCTAGCCTCGCGCCATCCTTCTTCCTCCCTGGCAGGCGAGCCATTAAGCACCAGCCTGAGCTCCACCAGCCCTGCAGCCCCAGCACTAAGTGCATTTGCAGCCATTAGTGAGAGGCGCACGGCCGTCAGGTTAATGCACGGCCCCCCCGCCCCTCCCTGGGGACCCTCCTCCGGGCTCCATCTGTGGAGGGAGAGCAGAGCGGGAGGGAAGCACGGGCGCTCCAGGACCCACGCGGACAGTCGTGCGGGTTGTTCACTGCACAAGGGCGCTGCTGGGGGCGCAGGGAGGGATCCGGTGCGGTCAGCTCGCACTGCGAGTTCAGGGCCCTCCTGTGGGCACGTTCCGCACGGGCGGGGGGTTGCCCTTTCCCCACCCATTCAAAATGTGCTGCAGAGGCGCTGGGCGTGGTGGCGCACGCCTGTAATGCCAGGACTCAGGAGGCTGAGGCAGGAGGATCGTTGTAAATTCAATACCAGCCTGGGCTACAAAGTGAGCTCAAGGCCAGCCTGAACTGCATAGCGAGACCCTGTCTCCAAAAGGCAAAAAAAAAAAGAAAAAAAATTGTGTTGCAGGGACTGTTTGAAAACTCAGAGTCCTACGTAATGTTTCTCAAAATGGCACTCATAAACCGGGAGTATTGGCACGAGTCTGTCACCCCAGCATTCTGGGAGGCCGAGTCAGGAGGAAAGCAAGTTCAAACCTGGCCTGGGCAATTTAGCAAGACCTTGTCTCAAAATAAAAAAAAAAGGGGGGGGGCTGGGAATATACCTCACCATGAAGGTCTTGAGTTCAATCCCCAGTACCATGAAAATCAAAAACCAAAGCAAACGCACTCCTGTTAACGTCTTTTCAAAGTCTGCTTCTATGAATTTTATCATATGTATAGTTTTTGTTTTGTTTTGTTAGAGACAAGGTCCTACTATGTAACCCAGGCTGGCCTGGAATTCTCTGCCTGACTTAGACTGGCCTTGGACTCACAGAGATCCTCCTGCCTCAGCCTCTCAAGCACTGGGATTACAAGCATTTGCCACCACACCTGTCTTCGTATGTATAAATCTGGGTTACCACCACGCCATCAGGTTCTAGGACAGTCCTGTCTTCCAAAGCTTCCTCTTGTGGCCTCTTGTGCTGACACCTACGGATCTTTCCCGGCCACCACAGCTTTCCCACTCAGTGGACGTCAGGTAAAAGGAATCACGTGGCGAGGGCTTTTGAGACCGGTTCTTCTCCCTCTGCAGAAGGGCGCTGGAGTGCTGGGGTTGTGACAGGGCCTCCGGCCTGCCAGGCAAGCGCTCTGCGGCCCAGCCCTGGCTTCCACGTCGGTCTGATCTGCGTGGGCCACCGTGTGCTCCTGTGCTGGCCGCTCCAGCCTGCAGACAGGCTCCTGGGGTTTCAAGCTGCGTCTTCCCATCGGCACCCTGGGGTTTCTCAGGACCGAGGAGTCCAGGAGCGGAGGGGCCGCCTCACGATGCGACAGGCCGGTGGACTCCAGGTATGGCCACGACCGGCTCCACTGAGACCCAGTCCTGAATTGCAGGTGCCCTGTGAACTCCGTGAGGCGCCCTGGGGCATCCTGCTGGCATCTTGCTGTGTATTTGGTTTTCGCTTCCCAGATGGCTGAGGACCTCTCCGTGTGCTTATTCACCAGCCGGGCATCTTTGATGAGGTCTGTCTGCATCTCTTGTGCAGTTCTGATTGCCTTGCTTTGAGACCGCTGAGTTTTTGTGTTTTGTTTTGATTTGTTTTGAGACAGGGTCTCACTACGTAGTCCAAGCTGGCCTCAAACTCAAGGATGATCCTCCTGCCTCAGCTTCCCGAGTGCCAGGATCACAGGCATGCGCCACCATGCCCAGTGGGGACTGCTGAGTCTTGACGGCTGTTTCTGTGTCCCAGATATGTATCTTTTGCCACCTGTGTGGTTTGCAAATACTTCCTCCCCACTTCCAGCCTGACTTCTCCTTCTCTTAACAGTATCTTTCTCAGAATGAAAGTTTCCACAATGATAATAATGGTAATTCATGTTTTCTCTTATGGATCAATCTATATATATATATATATATATATTTTTTTTTTTTTAATACCCAGGATCAAACTCATAACCTCACACTTGCCAGGCAGGCGCTTACACCACTGAGCGAAATCCCCAGCCCCTCAATCTATATTCTTACAGGAATTCTACCTAATGTGAAGTGCCCAAGATTTTCTCCTCTTTCTTTCTAAAAGTTTGGCAGGAGTGGTGGCCCCTGTCACCCCAGTAGTCGGGAGACTGAGACAGGAGGATCACCATGAGTTGGAGGCCAGCCTGGGCTACATAGTGAGCTCAAAGTCAGCCTGGAGTGCATAGGGAGGCCCTGCCTCAAAAAACAAAGTGAAGTTGTACAGTAATAACTCTCACGTCCAGGTTTGTGATCCACTGTGAGTTGCTGCATACGGTGTGAGGCAGGGATCAAGACTGTCGGTTTTGCAGTGGGGTGGAGCTCAGGGGTAGGGCATTTGCTTACCATATGAAAGGCCCTGGGCTCCACCTCCTGTTCTGGAAAAATAGACTTTATGTTTTGGCAGACAGATAGATGTCTGATTGCCCCTCAGTATTTACTAAAGGAATAAACGAAAAGCACAAAAGCTCTGGTAGTAAGGCTGACCATGCAGGGGCGGTCAGGACAGTGCCTCATTACCTTGTACTCTTGGCAGTCCTCCTGCCTCAGCCTCCCAAGTGCTGGGGTTCCGGGCATGCACCACCATACCTGGTTTGGAGGTTGGAGTTTTTATTCCCACTTCTTGCGTAAGAAAATAGGGCTCAGAGAGGTTAAGGAATTTACCACCTACGGGTGCACAATCAGTGGGGAAGCAGGATTTGAACTCAGGGTGTCCACCTCCCCTGGAGGCCAGCAGAGGACAGTCGGGCAGCTGGTGTGCGATGCCGCCTGAGCTCTTCTCCCAGGGCTCTGATGAGACACAGAGCCTCCTCTGTCGCAAAAGTCTCTATGTTGTTCCTTGGGGACACACCTTGTGCAGCTGGCTCGTCCTCGGGACCCGCCAAGCCCTTGCTAGCAGTGGGAATCATGCCAGGCACGTGTCGGCAAAGGGCACAAGCTCAGTCTGTGCAACTCATCAACATCTGTCTCAAACTCAAGTAGAATTAAGAGAGGGCCGGGGCGTCGCTTGGTGCTACGCTGTTTGTCTACCCCCTGCGGGCCCCTCCCTTCTACATCCCCTCCAGCCCTCGGCCTTGGACTCTGGGCAAGATCAGCCTTTGCACATACTCCCTCCGCCCAGAGCGGTCTTCTCCCATCTCTTCCCTTGTGGAACTCCTAGTCATCCTTCAAAACCCCACTCAGACTCCATGATTCCTGAAGTCCTCTCTGTGCCTTTCCTTCCTTCTCTGCTTTTTGTCATTTGCCTACCTGGAAGCAGTTTATCATCTTTACCGTGAGGGTTTCAGACTCAGGAGACCAGGGGTCTGAACACGGGCGTTGTCCCGTCTCCCAGAGACCTTGTCATTGCTGATACAATGGGGATTAAAATGTCACCCTCTGAGCCTGGCGAGGTGGTGCATGCCTGTGATCCCAGCCCTCTGGGAGGCTGAGGCAGGAGAATCATGAGTTCACGCCTCCAGTCTGGGCAACTTAGTGATTTAACAAGAACCTGTCTCGGAATAAAAAAATAAAAAAGCCCACGTGGGGCTGTAGCTCAGTGTGAAGGGCCTGGGTTCCATCCCTAATACCACACATGCGTGGGCAAACACGTGTGGACACACACACGCGCGCGCACGCACCCGTGCGTCTGCAGGGGCCTGGGAGAGAGGGGCGGCCCCGAGGGGAGGCGCAGGCGCAGGGCAGGGAACGGGCGCTCAGCCCGGGAGGGGCTCCCGCTCCCTCACCTGGCCGGCTTGTCCGAGGCGGCCCATCCCCATCCTGTCCCCAGAGGCCGGCCTGCGTGGGGACGAGGGCAGGGCACCCGGAGCAGGCGGCCGGGCCCAGCTGCGGAGCCGCGCAGGTCTCTTGATCCCTGGCTGCACCGCGAGGTGGAGGCCGCAGGGCCCTGGAGATGGTCTCCATGACAACGCCGCCTGCTCACTCCCCATCTCGGATGTAAATTAGTTACAATTTTATTAGTGTGCAGAATTTCAAGAGGCCGGATCCTGCCTGGGAAGGGAGAAGGACGAGGGGGCGGGCAGGGGAGAGTTTCGGGGCTCCTTACCCCTAGAGGACCCCAACTGGCAAGTGGGTCCTGGGAAAGAACAGGCGAGGGTCTCGCGTGTCCCTGGCCGGTGGCCCGCGCGGTCAGGCTGTCTCCAGAGCGGGGGACACACAGGCCCCTCCTGCCTCCTGGGCAGCAGCCAGGGATCCCTGAGCCCCAGGGGACAGGGAGGCAGCCAGGGCCACAGTGGGCTCCACAGGCAGGGAGGGGCCTCGCCGCGTGGGGGCTCGGCCACCGCCTCACCAGCCACCGTGAGGGCCGCTAGTTCCCGGGGCCGCGACACCAGCCTGGACGCTCGGCAGAGGCAGACGCGCAAGGGACACCGGCCACGGCTCTCCCCGAGAGCCGCTGCTTCCGGCACACACGGTCCCCCAGGAGGGAGGAGGGACGAGCTTGCCATTCTCCCTTAGCTGTGGCTAAAGTTAGTCGTGTCCCCCAAGGCACAGCCCGCCACGCGCCCCTGAGCTGTACAGTGAGGTCCGAGAACGCAGGGCTCCGGAGGGATCCCAGCATGGGGTGGAGGGATGGAGGAACGGAGGGACGGACAGATGGAGGAGCTGATGGGTGGATGGATGGAGGGATGATGGATGGACGGACGGATGGATGAATGGAGGGATGGTGGATGGAGGAACGGATGGATGGATTGATGGAGGGATGGTGGATGGAGGAACGGATGGATGGATGGAGGGATGGTGGATGGAGGAACCGATGGATGGATGGAGGGACGGATGGGCAGATGGAGGAACGGATGGATGGACAGAGGATGGGCGTGAGGATCACACATGAATCTCATTTCACACGACAGCCATGTGCTGACGACAGATGCCGGTGCACAGCTTTGTGACCCTCCAGCCTCAGCCTCCCAGGATGGAGGATGGGCAGGACAGGGCCTGCGCGGTCAGAGGTTGGGGAAAGCCACTGTCCCTCTGTCCCCTGTGCTGGACAAGGCTCTGGGACCTGAGTCGGCTGCCTGCCCCTGCCGTGGGTGTCGGGGCGGGGAGGCCGGCGGGACGGGGCCAGGGTGGGCTCTCGGGGGCCTGTCCCCACTCTGCAGGCCTCTGCTTCCCCAGGGGCCGGAAGACCCCTTCTGACGCTTCTTCGTGGGGTGCTGGCTTCGTCCCTCCCCTGAGGACAGGGCGCAGAGTTTCTGTCCCCAGGGTGGCTGGTGACAGGCCGCCTGGCTCCCACACTGTGTCTGCGTGTGTTGCTGCCAGCCTGTGACCTGGCAGGGCCACCAGGACCGGCGACCCCACCCTGCGCCTTCTGACCCCACCATGGTGGGGGGAGGCCCCCTGCATGGGCAGGGTGGCAGGGTCAGAGGGTGGGGGTGGGGAGATGGATAATGGCCCCAGGGCTGCCAGGTCAGTGGCGCCCCCTCCCCCGCAGTCCCGAGGGTCCTGCACCGGGCCCAGGGCTGGGACCCTGCAGGCAGGAGGGCCGGGCAGCCCGCCCTGTCCCCGTCGCACGCCTCACTAATTACTCCCCGCGTTGGAAAATGTAATGAAATCGGTGAGCGGTGTCATCTCGGCAAGTCTGGAGGTTGGGGGCTCGAGCAGACAGGCACCGGCCCGCACAGGGTCCTGCCCTGGTCGGCCGGGTGGGAGGCCGCTTTCCCTTGGGGTCCACCTTGGAGATCCCCTACCCTGATCCTCAGCCTCTCCTCTCTTCTCCTTTTCTTTGTTGAGACAGCGTCTCACTCTGTAACCCAGACTGCCCTCCAACTGAGGGATCCTCCTGCCTCAGCTTCCCAGGTGTCAGATTATAGGTACGATTCATCTCTCTCTCTCTCTCTCTCTCTCTCTCACACACACACACACACACACACACAGTCATTTCAGGGGGGCCAGGTCCCCCAAGGCACTCGGGAAAGGGGGAGACTCAGAGGCCAGAGCTGCCCCGTGCGTGTGGGCAGAGCCAGCAAAGGAGGACAAGGACCCAGAAGGCCTCCTCCTCCACCTCCTCGCCCTCTTCCTCCTTCCTCTTCCTCTTGGGGCTCAGCCTGCTCTGAGCTCTGGGGGGACCCCAGCCCCTCACCGGCCCTGTCTCCAGCCTGGGCGGGTGAGGGCGGCCTGGCGGGCGGAGGCCCCAGGGTTCAAGCCTGTTGTGCCGGGGAAGAGCTGCGGGAGAGGCAGTGGGTTTCCCAAGTCCCGGTCCTCCCGACACCGCGCAGAGCCTCCCCGCTGGGGGCGTCGCCCTGCCCTCCCTCAGCACCTCCCCAAGGGGCTGTCACCTGGCCCTGTCCCAGGAGGGGAACCAAGCCTGTGTTCGGTGCCCAAGCACCCAGCAAACCTGGCGCTAGACGGGGACGGAGGCTCCACCGCCGCAGGTCAAGGCCCCTGTGGACCTGTGACTGTGCAGCGTGACGGGGCCGAGCTCAGGGCCCCATCTCTGGGGACAGGCCTGGGCACCTCACTGAGGGCGGCTGCCACAGCCCGGCACCCCAGCAAGAGGTCGAGGCACTCGGAGACCAAGGATGGTGGGGTCGTGCGTGGACCTCAACTGCCCACTCCTGGCCCACCGCGGGTCCTTCCCCCCGCCACAGCGCCTCGTGTACATTGGGGGCCCACGCCACCCCAGCACTCAGGAGGCTGAGGCAGGAGGGTTGCTGTGAGTTTGAGGCCAGCCTGGGCTACACAGTGAGCCTCTGTTTCAAAACAACGACAGAAATAGACGGGCGGATGAAAGACCTGCGGTGCGGAGAGGACAGGCTGTTTGTTCAGGGTCACCGGCCGACAAGGTCTGGCCACCGCTGTCGCAGCCACTGCCCTTCTGCCCACGCCAGCTTCTTGTCCGAGACAGGTGAGGCCAGGCTTCCCTCCCTTGTCCAGACCCAGGTCCCCTGGTGACCCCTTTCCTGCCGCCTGCCCTGCCCTTGGTGACCCCAGCAGGGGCCAGCTGGAGGGGCCGGGGGTCCCTGCCAGGCCTGGGGTCAGTGGGGCTGGGTTCAGTTCCTGCTCTGCCACTACTGCCTTAGACAGAGACTTCATCATGCCTCAGCCTCAGTTTCCCTGTTGGGAACCACACCGGTTCGTTGTTCTGAGGCTGGGTCTTCTCTTGACTTCACTGGGTGTCTCCATCCATGTGGGGAGGCTGCCTTCCTGTCCTGCTCTCCCCTGCACCCCAGGACCCTGTGCCCTCCCCTCCTGCTTCCCACTCTGCTGGGCTCCGGAGCCCACGCTCTCCTCTCCATCCAGCTCCTGGGAGTTTGGCTCAGTGGTTTAAGCACCTGCCTGGCAGGCATGAAGTTGTGAGTTCAATCCCCAGTACTGGAAAAAAAAAAAGAGCCCAGCTCCTCTCCCTCCTCCCCTCCCTCCCAGGGCGGGTCCCCCAGCCCCAGTGATCTGCAGTTCCCAGGGCAGCGTCTGGCAGCTGCACACATCTGGAGCATTGGGAGGCCGGATCGGCTCCAGCTCCCCTCCCCTCCCCCTCGCAGCCTGTATTTTTAGCTGGCGGCCGCGCAGCCGAGCATTAGTGTGCGGGGCGCTCTGCTCTCCGCCAGGCTGGCGGAGGTTTATCTGCTGTGACAGCCCCAAGGGCAGCGGGCGCACAGTCGCCCTCTCAGGTCTGCAGCCCGGGCCGCACCGGGCAGGGCCGGCCTCAGTCTTCCCCGTGGCCTTGCACCTTTGTCCCTGGAAGGTTCCCTCGAGGCCACGCCGCTCCGCCGTCTCTGCGCTTTTGCCCCGTCCTCTGCGGCTGCCGCTGTCCCTTCCCGTCCTTCCCTGCGTCCTCTCCCTTGACTCCTGGATGCCTTCAGGAGAGAGGAGAGACCCCCGCAGCCCTCAGTGCCTCCCTGGCCCCCCACCCCCCTGACCACCCCCCTTGGGGGACGGGAGGGTCTGTGCTTCTGGACCAGGCGTCCCCAGCACAGACTGGGTCGCTGCCAGCCGCAGAGCCCCTGGCCCAGGCGGTTTGGGGGTTCTCCTCCGAGCATCCCCCTTCGAGGCCCCTTCTGGCTGACCTGAGCTCAGCTTCGGGAGTGGCATTTTAGAGCAGGAACTCTGCAGTGGCACTGTCACCCCAGGGGTGCACACGCCCTCTTCCTTCGGCCTCCCACCACTCCAAACCACCTGTCCCTGGAGCGCCCAGCTCAGGGACCCAGAGAGGTCAAGCCCTGGGCCCCAGACCACACAGCTGGGCTCAGGGGAGAAGAGGGTGGGGCTCAGAGACGGATCTCGCTGGCCCAGGATCCCACGATGCCCTCCTTCCTTCCTCCTTCCTCCCTCCCTTCCTCCTCCCTGGCAGCCTCCCCGCCTCCTGGGTGCCATGATCCGGGCTGGGTGGACTCCGCCTGTCCCTTCTGAATCCCCACCGTCTGTATTGTTCAGGGAGGGGACACGCCGGACAGGCCAAAGCTTCTAGAAGACGGAGTCTCCAGGGCGCCCCCTCCTCCACCAAGAACAGCCCTGAAACAGGGGGGTAGGGCCCGGGTGGGGGTAGCAGAGACAGAGACACAGCCAAGGCTCAGAGGCCGAGCAGCCAGCCGGTCCCCAGCCACAGAGCCTGCGTGGGGGCCGCAGCGGGGCAGCTGCGGGGGACACTGCCCACGCCTGGGTCTGCACTGCTGTGGACCAGGGAGGCTGCTACCACAGAGTCCCAGGCCGCAGCCCCTACCTCCTCTCTCTCTCTCCCTCGTTTTGTTTTGTTTCTGTTTTTGTTTTTGAAACAGGGTCTTACTATGTAGTCCAGGCTGGCCTCCAACTTTTGAGATCCTCTTGCCTCAGCCTCCTGAGCGCTGGGATCACAAGTGTGCCTGGTGGTTTCTTTTATCCGCCTTCCCACTGCCCTCAGGCCCACACCCAGCAATGTTTCCAGGACTGGGGCTCAGGGGCCACGCTGAGGACTGGGCGGGGTGTGGCAGAGGCGGGCAGAGCTATCCCTGCTGCAGCCCCACCTTGTACAGTGATCAGGAGGGCCGGGTCGGGCTCTGGCTGGGGCCAGGTGTGCAAAAGACAGGCACCTCAGTGCCCGGGCCTGCCACGCGCTACTGGGCACAGCTCAGGGACAGGGTGGGCTGGGGGCCACTGGCCACGGGGGAACCTGAAGGGCGCGGTCCCCCAAGTGTGGCACTCCAGCCAGTTTGAGGGTGACCTGCCCTGTGTTTCCAGGCTGGGGAGTCAGCCCTGGGTTTGAGTTCTGACACTTCCAGGGCCAGGAAGTGGGGGTGCGGGGCGTCCCCACTCATTTGGGCCTGAGTCACCCTGTGCCACTGTGCCCGCTTGGTCTGCGCTGGGGTCCACACCCATTCTGGTACACAGTGGGTCTGGCATCACAGTGACCCCAGATGTCCTCAAAGCACGAGGCCTGCAGGCCTTGGGGGACCAGGGCCCCTCCTCCCTGCCTTGGTTTCCTGACCCATCCGCCTTCCTCTCCTCTACTGCCCCACCCCCCCAGGTCACGCTGTCCCCGCCCCCTGCCCCCAAAAGAGCCTCTGTAAATGCTGTTCTTCCCCCTGCGGTGGCCCAGTTGCCCCCCAGCCCTGCCCCCTCCTCCAGGCAGCCCCAGCCACACGTTCAGGCACCCGGTCATCGGGTTTCCCTTTGAGCGTCCCCCGCCGTCTCCCATCAGAGAACGGGCCGGTTCTGGCTGGCTGGTGCTGCCCCTTCAGGACCCGAACCCCGTACCCTGTGAAGAACTGCTGTGTTTTCAGGCAGGGAGCCAGGCTCAGTGCCCACAGCACCCAGGACAGAGAAGGGGTGGGTGGAGGAACAAATGAACAGCTGGGCATGGTGGTGCACGCCTGTCATCCCAGCACTTGCGAGGCTGAGGCAGGAGGATGACTGGGAGTTCAAGGCCAGTCTGGGCTACATAGTGAGATTCTGCCTCAAAAAGCAGAAACAAAACATAAGATGTAAATAAGTGATTGAGCACACAAGCCAGGCTGCCTGGATTTGTACGGTGACCAGCCAGGACCCTTGGGCAGATTACTCAACCTGACTGGACCTCAGTTTCCCCATCTATAAAATGGGCCTAACAGTGATTACCTCAGATGAACGCACTTCAGGACAGTGTCCCCGAGCTGTGCAGGCACCACGGGTGAGCAACACAGACTGGGTCCCTGAGTCGCCAACCCATCCCACTGCAGCCACAGGCCCGCCTACGGGGGGAAGGGGGCTCCCACCACCCGTACACCCACACTGCACCTGCGCATCGATCTCAATGGCACCACCTAAAATACCCCCCAAGTCCAGGGCCACTCTGACTCCCCTCTGGGCTCGATGGCTCCTAACGCTTCCCCCTTCTCTTTGTTCTCCACTCAGAGGATGGAGAAATGATTTAGAAACAAATCAACCCTCAGCAACACACACAAAATAGACAGAAAACCCTGAAAATGAGCCCTTGGCACTTCCCTGGACCTTGGGGTACTCAGAAACGTGACACCAGGCAGGCCAACCTCAGGGCCTTTGCACTTGCTGCCCTACCCTGGATGCCTTGTCCATGGTGGTGTCGGGGGCACCTCTCCTCTCCCTGACCCAACCTATGGATCCTCTGGCTCAGCCCCTCACCCCAGGGGCTCCCTTGCCCCTTTAACTGTCCGCTCCCTCGTCTTCTTTGTCTCTCTCTCCCCTAGGCTATGAGCCTCATGGATGCCAGAACTTTTTCTCCTGGTGCACAGAAATGTTCCTGGCAGGAAGAAGCACTCATAAATATTGATTGGACCAAGGAATGAATGAACGCCGACCGTTATTACCTCACTGCCGCTCCGCAAAGGCCGGAGGAGGACAGATCGAGCGGCGGCGAGTGTCACTGTGCCTAATAAGAAAAACAACAGTGGCCTAACCCTGCCTGGCTTCTGCCAAAGACCAAAGACCAGTGGGCTCTCTGTCCCCGGCAGGCAGGGCCCAGGCTTCCTGCTGCTATGGTTACCAGGCAGCGGGTTCCAGAAGAAAGGAGAGGCCCGGCCGGCTCTGCCACGCTGCCGGCTTCCTCGGGGCTCCCAGGGTGGGGTGGAGAAAGCGCATTCAGAGCCCGGGCCACCATGGCTTTGTCGCCACTCCATTGTGCCCAGATGGAGGAAGAGGAGACAGAAGGACGCGCTGTCCTTTAGAAACGGCCCACTCTCCGCGCGCCTGGAGGACCTAGTCAGGCCCTGGGAACTGGAAGAGGTGCAACCCCGGGTCCCTGGCCTCGGGGCGGTTCGCGGCAGCCGCCGGGGCCTGGCGGGCACTGGCTTAGCTGGGGATAAAAATAGCAGCTCTCCACGTGACTGGGAAGCAGGTGCGGCGGGAGGGAAGGCGCGAGGGAGGACGGCTCCCCACATAGCTGCCCCTCCTTCCCACGCCAGCAGCAGCGCCGGGACCGGGACGCTGCCCCTGCCGCGCAGTCGGGGGGTCCCCGCCGTGGCCAGCTTCCGGGAGGGCCCGTGTCTGGTTCCTCCCGAACCCTCACCTGCAAAAGGGTCTTCCCCCCACTCTGCGCCTTCAGGGACATGCGTGACCTCTAGGGAACCTTGGGGACTCACCGCCCCCCAAGGAGCACCTGCGGGGCTTTGGGGCCCAGGGCTGTGACCCAGCGGTCCAGATCCTTGTCGCGTTCATCCCTGTGACTGCGGTGGGCACCGCCATGGTCTCCATCAAGCCCCTGTCAGGGGATTAACTGTTGGCCGGAAAGGTGGACCAGCCCTACCCCCGGCACCTTAGAGCAAGGTCCTATTTGGAAATAAGCTCTTCAGAGTCCCCACGCCAAATCGAATCACTGCGCGGGCCCCTAAGCCCGGGAACACTGCTGTCCTTAAACGGGGAGTCCTGGGGCAAAGACAGGCACCTGCGGAGGGACGAGGACGGAATGGAGCAGGGGAGGACACTGTGTGGGGAAGGTCAAGGCCGGTGTTGCAGCCACAGCCAGGCGTGGTAGCGCACGCCTGTTATTCCAGACTGGAGAGGCTGAGGCAGGAGCCCGAGGCTGGGGCGGACCAGTCCCAAGCGCCTGCACAGGAAGGGCCCCTGCTGACCAGGATTTGATCTCCTGATCAGGGAGGGCTCGCTAGCAAACCAAGACACCCACCATGAGAATCACAACCACCACCCCAGCCCTCATCGCCATTTCCACCGTCAGCCTCACCAGCCACCAGCACCACCCTCATGCCACCATTGTCCCCAGCATCGCCACCGTATCAGTCTCCTGTCACTGCAGGAGAAACTGCCAGAATCTCAGTGGTTTAACACAACAGATTAGACCAGGCGTGGTGCCCCACACCTGCACAGCCAGTGCTCTGGGAGTCCGAGGCAGGAGGATCCAAAGTTGCAGCACAGTCTAGGCAATTTGGCAACTTAACAAGACCCATCCTCTAAGCACAAAGTTGCAAAGGGGCTGGAGAATGTAACTCACTGCAAAAGCCCTGGGTCCAATCACCAGCACCATAAAAACAACAAGGAAACACAGATTAGTCTCTTCCGGTTCCAGAGATGGGAAGTCTAAAGTCAAGGTGTTGACAGAGCTGTTGGTTGGTTGGTTGGAGACAGGGGCTTGCTTTGTAGCTCAGCCTGACCTTGAACTCAGTATGTAGCCCAGGCTGGGCCTCAAACTCTTGGAGATCCTCCTGCCTCAGTCTCCCTAGTGCTGGGATTACAGGTGTAGGCCTCCTAGCCTGGCTTGGCAGAGCTGGTATATTGCCCAAGGCTCTGGGAAAGATCTCTCCTCGCCTCCTCCAGTATCTGGCTATGTCACTCAATCTCTGCCTGCCTACACATGGGCTTCTCATCTTTATCTTTTATGAGGACTTTTAGGCCCAGCTAAAATCCACGAAGATCTCATCTCAAGATTCTTAATCACATCTACAGCGACACTTTTCCTAAATGAAGTCGCATCCACAGATTCCAGGGGTGAGGGTACAGACTTGTTTTTTGGGGAGGCACCATCTGTCCCCCATAAGAGTGTGTACCAGGTGCTCTACCTGCATCGTGGTCTCTATTTCTTTAGACCAACCTGGGGCAGGTGCTGTTAGTCCTACTTCAAAAACCAAGGAGCTCTAGCCTGGTGTGGTGGCACACACCTTTAATCCCAGCACTCGGGAGGCTGAGGTAGGCGGAGCGTTGTGAGTTCGAGGCCGGCTTGGGCTACAACGTGAGCACAAGGCCGGCCTGAGCTACACAGTGCGACCCTGCCTCAAAAAACCAGGGCCGGGAGTTTGGCTCAGTGCCTTAAGCACCTGCTCTGGCAGGCGCGAGGTTGTGAGTTCAATCCCCGGTGCCGCAAAAAAAAAAAAAAAAAAAAAAAAAAGAAACCAAGGAGCTGCCTCTGGTGGGCATATCTGTAATCCGAGCCCTCTGGGAGGCTGAGGCAGGAAGATCACAAATTCGAGGCCAATCTAGGCAACTCAGCAAGACTCCATCTTAAAATAAAAAATAAAAATAAAAGGCCTGGAAATACAAATCATTGTGAAGGCCCTGGGTTCAATCCCCAGCACAGGAAAACACAAACAGGAAGCAAGGCTCAGAGGGAGGAATGCGTCACTTGGAGGTAAGAACTTGAACTCAGGCAGCCTGGCTTCGGTGTCCCCGGCCTCTGAACTTCGGATCAGATGGAAAATTCCACAAAACAAACTGCAGCAGAAGAACCCCGAGGGCAGGTAGAGCTCGGGGGGAGCCCCCTCCGGGTTCCACCACCAATTCTGGGGTCTCGGTGAGGCCTCTTTCCCCGCCTGGGCCTCAGTGTGCTCATCTGTAAAGCAGGAAGGTGGGGAGTGGCGGGTGTGACCTGTCCCCAAACATGGAAGCTCCGTGCTGCATAGGTGGCAGCTGTCCTTTCTGTCCCAGGCCCATACCTGGGTCGGACTCCAGTGCCAGCCGAACCCATAGTGCCTGCCACCTAATGCCAGCAAGGCCAGACAGAGGTCAGCGTGGGTGGGGACAGCAGGGTGTATGTGGAGGGCCCACTCTGTCTGCCCCTAGGGAAGGCTGGCCGCGAGAGCCTGGGAGCTCCTGGGTGCACTCCACGTAGGCTACTGGCAGGGGCCACTCTCTTGGAGCCTCTTGCACTGTGCACTGGGAACGGCGCCCATGGAGAGCTGCCCGAAGGTATGGGCCCAGGCTGAAGCCCGCTTATCTGGCCGTGACATCGGCAGGCAGCCGGGAGCCGCCCAGCACTGGGCTCGGCTGCAGGAGAGAGCCCCGGGCTGGAGAAGCCCTCCTGACTATCCCAGGAGGATCATCAAAGCCCAGAGCGGGGCTGGAGAAGCCCTCCTGACTATCCCAGGAGGATCATCAAAGCCCAGAGCGGGGTCAGGCCCAGGGGACTCGGTGTAGGTTCAGCACCTTGAGAACGGGAAACAAAACCACGGAACAGAGAAGGTCCCCAAAACCATGGAACAGGGAAGGTCCCAGAAAGTTCAGCGGCCGAAACCTGGATTGTTCGTCAGGCGTTGTTTGTTTGTAAGCAAACACATCCTGATTTTTAAAATCCTTTTACCGTGGGCTCTTTCCCCGTGGCCTCGTGGGCTACAGCAGCAGCGACTGCTTGCTTTGGAGCTAACGATGCTGAAGAGCCCAGCCGAGTCAGGGCCAGACAGCGAACCTCAGCGAGGGGGCTGAAAGGCCTGGGGTGGGGCCGACCCCATTCCCACCCCACGGAGAGCTTCTGTAGGGTGCGCAGGAGCCCAGGAGCCAGGCCAGCCCGGATTGGACCCGAGAGCTCCGCTCCCCGCGCAGGCCCCCAGCCCTTTCCGCCCTGCGGGCTTCCCCCAGCGATCGCTCAGGGGCTGTGCCCCCCCAGGCGCCAGAGGCCAATCGGGGAGGCTCGAGGCCTATCCCTGGGCCCTGAGGAGCCGGCCCGGCTGCGGAGCGCGGGCGGGCGAACGGTTCTGGCCCCGGAGCGTCCATCTCGGTGCGGCTGTTCCACAACAGCCCCGGGAAACCGGTCCACGCAGGACGCAGCCTGCCCGAGAATGAAGTCATCTGCTTTTTTGCTTTTTTTTTCCCCTTCCTGCTTCACCGCGAGTCCCCGGGCCTGTGCAGCGCCCCGGCCGAGCGGCTGGGGACGGGGCGGCAAGCAGGACGGCGGGTGCCGGGCGCCCTCCCCGCGCCCACGCGCCGCGGCCCGGGCCGGCCCGAGGGGAGCTCCCGCGAGGCCGCCCGCTCGGCAGTCACAGTAAATAACGCTCCCTGTCAGCGCAAGAAAACGGAAGCGGCGACAATGTTTTTTAATAAGCGTCCCCGTTCCTCTCCCCTCCTCCCTCCCTCCCTCGCGGGACGTGGGCGCCGGGAAGGCCGAGCGGGGTGCGGGGCGCCGCGTGGGGGCCCGGGTGCAGGGGGAGGGGGAGGGGAGGCGGTGGCGGCCGTGGGGGAAGAGGGGGAGCAGCAAGTGAGAGACGAGGGGGCGCGAGCGGCCGGGGTCACGCGCGCCAGCCGAGCCGGGAAGCGGCCGCTGAGAGGAACACCGTTGCCATGGCGACGTGGCCGCGAGGAACAGGAAGCGGCAGAAATAGCAGCCGCCGCGGCCGGCCCCTCCCCCCGCGAGCCCGTTGCCAAGGCGACCGGGCCCGAGCGAGGCTGCGCGGGCGGCCTCGGCCTCCTGCGCCTGGATCGCGCGTGCGCAGTGGGCTGGTCCCGCGCGGGCGTCGTGGGGGCGCAGTAGCCCCCGGGGCCACACGGACCCCAGATCTACCCGGAACGCCCGCCTGCTGGCGTGGGCAGGGGGCAGGAAAGAAAAACTAAAAAAGCAAAACTGTCCGTTGTTTGCCTTTGGGAAGCGGCCCCGCCTTTGTTTCGGGCGGGTGCTTTGATTTGCAGGCGTTGGGGGGGGCAGGGACAGCGGCCCCGCGATCCCCGAGGTTTGCGGTTTTCGGAGCGAGCCACAGACCCTGGGCCGAGCCCGGGGACGCCGAGGGGGCGCGGGGGACGGCCTTGTGCTCTGGATCCCGGCCTGGGGCTGTCCTCGGACTGCCCCCTAACCCCATCTCCCCCACTTCGTGTCGGGGGGGCCGCTCTAAGGTTTCTGGTCCCTTCTCGGCCTCTCCCTCCCCCAGATGCGGCCAGCAGAGGACCCTGAGGCAGGCCAGGAACTTCGTCACGCCCCAAGATCCTAGACAGACCAGGGAAACGGTCTGCCCCACCCCACCCCACACCCGCCAAAAAAAAAACTTGAGGAAAACCTAGCCGTTTCCTAAACCTGCCCCCAGCACCTTGCTTGGGTGGCGCGTTTATGTATGCGGGTCTGGGGCTGAGGTGTGCATGTCGCCGTGAGTTGGTCTGGGAAAAGCACACGAGCGTCTCTGAGGCCATTTGTGCTGAATTTTCCTCTCTGGATTCGGTTTGGTTTTTTTAATAAGGGTCAGAGGTCTGGGCGTCTGTGGGGAAGGGGGCAGGGTCACCTCGGATGGCTAGGCCAGGAGGTCCCGGGGGACGGGTCACGAGGCCTGGTCTGTTGGCGGAGACCAGGAGCCAGGGCCGCCCCATCTGGCGCTGGTCCTGGCAGGCAGGCAGGGGAGGGCCAGTTCCGCACGCTGCTCCCCGGGGGTGGCCCCAGAGGGGACCCAGGGCTGCGGACTTCTCTCCCTGGGTAGGGCAGCTGTCTTCCCGGCGCTGGCCTGGCTGCACTGGCGGGCCAGGAGAGAAGCCAGCAGAACAGCGCGGCCTCTGGGGCTCTTTGCAGAGAGGGAGGCTTTTGTGTTCTGTTCAGGGCGGGTTTAAGCTTGCAGCCTGCAGGCAGCCAGGCAGGCTGTGTGGGAGGAAGGGGACCAGCCTTCCCCAGCAGCTGGCGTCCCTGCCGCGGCCTGTGCAGCCACACAGAGCATGCCCAGTGCCCAGGAGGGAGGCAGAGGCCCTGGATAAGCTTCCACCTCCCTCCTAACCCTGTTTGGGGACCAGGGAGGGGAAGCTCGGCCTGGATCCAGAAGGCTTTGGGTCCACCATTGCAGTCTTGGTGTCCAAGTCCTCCTTTTTGCTTGAGGACGTGGAGAGCAGGGAGCTGATGCTACATCAGGAGAGGTCCCCACTCCAGCATGGTGGCACATGCCTGGAATCGAAACCCTCGGGAGGCTCAGGAATCCTCCTGCCTCAGCTTCCTGTGTGCTGGGATTACAGGCAGGACCACCATGCCTGGCTTGTCTATTTCTTTCATTTGACCCTCAAAGCTGCCCAGGGAAGCCAATACCATGATGTCACAGATGAAGGGACAGAGCCTCAGAGAAGTAGGTGGTGGTCAGAGTCGACTGTGGCTCACCTGAAAGCAACCATGGTACTGTTTGTGTCACAGTCCCTCCCACTCCCCTCCCCTTCCCGGTGGCTCAGACCCCAGCCTGCCTTTGAGCCCTAGGAGAGCCCCGTCCCCGGGGACACCCTCAGACCTCCCATGGGCTCCCGCACTGTAATGGGACCCACCCTGCAGCTCAAGACAGTTCTGCTTCCGCTGTGCTTTTGTCCCTTCCGGGGCTGGGCACAGGAGGCTCAGGGTCCCTCGTGCTCCCCGGCAGGCAGGCGTGTGCCGTCCAGATGGTGCAGTTAATCGCGCTGGAAGTGTAAATCATCGCTGCTGTCCCAGCTCCCTCCTGCGCTGTCCCCTCCCCCGCCAGGCTTTGTTCCCACCCCCAGCCAGCCAGGCAGGAAGTGGCCTGGGTGTGGCGCCCACCACCCAGTTTGAATCCGAGCTCGGGTCCCTGCCTGCCTGTGCCGTTTTAGCCAAGCCCTGACTGCCTGTGATGCTGTTTCCTCGTCCACACAGTGGGGACACTCCCGGCACCTGCTGTCCCCAGAGGGCGGCGGAGACAGACGCGTGTGTGGTACCAGACGACGAGCTACATCCCCAGCCCTTTATTTTTATTTTTATTTTTTATTTTGAGACCCCAGGTTCCTGCTAAGTTGCCCTCCAGGCTCGACTTGAGATCGCAGTCCTCCCCTGTCCCCCTGCAGAGTGCTGGCACCGGGAGAAGTGCCTCGCCGCCTCAGCCTCACGACCACTCAGGAACATCACCACCCTTTTCCACTCGGAGGAAGCTGTGGCTCAGAGAGGGCAGTCAGCTACCCAAGGCCACACAGTCAATTAGCACAGGAAAGGATGAAACCGGCAGCCTCCCCGGGCCCCTGTGTGACTCTCTCTCTGCCTAGACTGCTGTGACAGCGGCGGAGGTGACAGCAGCGGTGGCGTCGTTAGCCCTGCCAGAGCGGCTCCCTGGTAACCCGGGTCGGAGAGGCCCAGGGCTAATAGGGCCTTAATCAGGCTGGCGGAGGCCTCCGCGGCTTCCCAGGGCAGGGGCCAAGGCCCAGGTGCGGCAGCCGCGTCCTAATGAAGTCGAGGAGGGGTGGAGAGGGGACGCGGGGGCGGCCACCTGCTCCCGCTCAGACTCCTCCTCGCCCACCCTGGCTCTGTCACTGGAGGCTCTGGGTGCAGGGGACAGCTCACCTGCCCGTTCTCCCATCCATCTGTCCACCCATCCTTCTGTCCATCCACCCCACCACATGCCACCCTCTGTCCCTCCCTTACATCAGTCCCCAGGGTCCACCCTTGGAAGGCCTCACGTTCTTAAAGAGACACCAGACAAACAACTAGCGACCAGAGCCAGGGCGCCAGAGGAGCGAGCACATCCGGGGAGGTCTGAGACCAGGATCTGCAGAGCTGCCCCTGGCCACGCCCCTGGGTCCCCGTGGGTGGTCACCTCCCTGCTAGGCCCCGAGGCTGCAGATCTGTACAAAGAAAATTGTCTTCGTCTGTTTAAGCTGCTGTCATGAAATACCTTAGACCGGGTAATTTATAAACCTCAGAAACGTTTGTTTTGAGACAGGCTCTTTGTTTTGTAGCCCAGGCTGGCCTTGAACTCTTGGTGATCCTCCTGCCTCAGCCCCCAGAATGCCGGGATTGCAAGCGAGCACTGCCATGTCTGGTTTAAACTATAGACACGTAGCACGTGCTGTTCCGCAGGCCGGGAAGTGCAAGGTCAAGACGCCAGCAGACTCCGTGTCTGGGAGGGAGGCCCTGTGGCTCTGAGGCGGCCCTGCTGGCCGTGTCCCTGTGTGGGGGCAGGGTGGAGCCCCACCTCCTGGTCCTGCAACATTGCTGATCGTGCTTCACTCTCCGGGTTCTTGAGGTGTGCTCAGGCCATAGCACAGGCGTGAACAGCACCGGGTCAGGTGTCATCAGCACCTGGGGACAATGTCACCTCCCCCACAGGCGGCCGTGGAGCTTGGTGAGGAGACAGATGCTAGGTAAGACCGGGTGCTGCAGTGTGGGAGGGTGGTGCCCAGGTGTCACCACAGTGGCCAGCTCTGCAGCAAGTGCAGGCCGGGCTGAGGACTCCCAGGCTGCCCCTGGACTTCACAGAAAGTGCTGCAATCCATTAGTCATGTCTGTCCAGGTACTGGGCAAGGGGCTTAGCAAGGGCATCCGCTGGCCCTCAGCGGGAGAGGAAGCCCTTGCACAGGAGGACCGGTAACGGGCTGCCGAGGCCCTCTTCAAGGCAGAGGCACTGATGTGGGCTTTGCTGAGTTGAGAGGTCAGAAAGAGCTGGAGCAGGATGGCTCGGGTTTTAGCCAGGATGGTGACACTCGCCTGTAGTCCCAGCGTCCCTGGAGGCTGAGGGGGGAGGATTGCAACTTCATGAGATCATCGAAAATAAAAAATAAAAGCGCTGGGGACATAGCTGCATGCCGAGGCCCTGGGTTCCATCACTGGAACTGAGAAAAGAAAGAAGGGCAGGAAGGGAGCGGGGAGGAAAGCCGGCCCTGTCTTCTCGGGGATTTTGTTTTTCCCTCCTTTTGCCACCCCGCTGCACATGGAGAAGCCAGCGGGCAGGGACGGCCGTGGAGCTGCCCGGCGCACAGGACTTGGGCCGGGACGAAGAGTCAGGCTGAGCCCTGCAGAGCCCAGCGTGGGGCAGGGCTGCTCCCGCCCCGAGGCCCGGGTGCCCCAAGGGCCTGCAGTCCGTCCCGCCCCGCCCTGGCTCCCAGGCACACGCTGCTGGCTGACCACAGGCCTGGTGGAGGTCCCCCCGGCAAAATCCCTTGGGGCTCCCACTGCCCTGCGGGGGACATAGAACTCCTCCGGGCTGGGAGCCCAGGCCCCACTTCGGCCTCTGTCCGCTGTGTGACCACGATGCTAGGGAGAGAGACGGCAGCACGGGGTTCCAGGCCGTGAGCGGCGCCTGGGCTGAGGCTGGCGCTGTGCTCTGGTGCTGACCCAGTGGTGTCCCACGGGGAAAGGATCCCGGGGAGGGGGCACGAAGGACCCCATGCTTAATGGGACCACACTGACTCCCGGTGGGCCAAGTGCGCTGCCCCTAGGAGCGGGAACTCATGAGGGCCTCAGCTCTGGGCTTCGGCTCCATCACCGGTGGGGGACGATGTTGCCTCCCCCACAGGCGGCTGTGGGGCTCGGGGAGGTGGCTGGGGGTGCAGAGCCAGGTGAAAACAAACCTTCGGCAGCCCCTCTTCTCCACTGACCCTGCCTTGGGGAGGGGCTGCCCTCGGCCAGCGGGGAACTGGGCTGAGGACCAGGGTTCGGGGCAGGGTGGGTTCCTCCGATCAGGCGCCCCACCATGCCCCTCGACACTCACCCAGCTGCAGGGATCCTGGGGTACACTTTCCAGGTGACATTTCCCTGGCAGCTCTACAAATTGATTGGCCTTTAATGTGGCATAGTATTTATTTTAATTAGCAGAAAATTGAACAATTTTGTAATAAAGATCCAAATTTGGGGTTATGGGGGGGTGTATGTGAGCACGTGGTGGGGGCAATCCAGCAAAAACATCGACACTCTTTTCATTTTATTTTTTTTATTTTTTTTTTTTTTTTTGAGACAGCGTTTAGTTACATAGTTGAAGCTGGCCTTGAACTCATAACAATCCTCCTGCCTCAACCTCCCAAATGCTGGGATTACAGGCGTGCTCCACCACGCTGTTTTAGAGCTGTGCATCTGTGTTATGAAGTAGGTAGCACTGTGTCCCCATTTTACAGATGAGGAAACCAAGGCTCAGGGTCAGGTGTTACAACCAGGTGGAGCGGGTGAACCTATGTCCAGGGCCTGACATGGTGTCCAGCATGACTTGCTTGCTGGCAAATGTGAGTCTCCACCTTTTCTCCCAGTTTGTCCTCCTCCAGGCATGGTGGCACACTGCTGGAACCCCAGCACTGGGGAGGCTGAGGCAGGAAGATCACTGTGAGTTGGAGATCAGCCTGAACCACATGGCAAGACCCTGTCTCAAAAACCAAAACAAAGGGCCGGGCATTTAGCTCAGTGGCCTGAGTGCCTGCCTGGTAGGGGCAAGGTTGTGAGTTCGATCCCCAGTACCAAAAAACAAAACAAAAACAAACACAAGAACCCAGCTCACCCCAGGATTTGTGCCGGTCCCAGGGCTCAGCCCAAAGCAACAGGTATGCCCAGGGCCCAGGGTCTGTCACTGAGCCTGGTGCACCCTGCCTGGGGCCCCCAGAGCCGGGACAGGCAGGAGACCCAGCAGGCAAGGTCGGGGCTCTGCCAGGGGCGCAGCCACATCCTGGGGCCTTCACTCGCGAGCCACTCCTGTACTGAGCGCCTGGGGCACGCGTGTGCTGTGAAGGAGCCGGTGCTGGTCCCCAGGAGACCCGCGCTGGGGGAGGCAGGCTGGAGAGTGGGGGGCGGGGGCGGGGAGCCGGCCTGAGCCAGCCACAGCAAGAAATGGAACACCCCTGCCACGCAGGCACGGGACGGGGACAAGGCTGAGGCTGTTTCTCAGGATGGCAGCTCTCAGCACTGCTGTCCCATTGTCCCCACCCACAGTGTCCCCACCCTCTCCCACCCACGAGCCAGCGACTCTGCAGCAGGGACTGCGCGCGGGGTCTCGCCGGAGTCGGGCCCGCACCGTCAGATGAGGGCCCGCGTCTGCCTCATCCTCGCACTGGAGGCTGCGCAGGGACCCAGCTGGGCTCTTTCTCGGGCCTTGCAGATGACGGAGAAGGGTGTGAGCGTGTGTGAGAGAGGGGGGCGAGCGCTCCGTGCCCACCGTCGGAAACCTAGTTGTCCTCTGCCTAATCTGTCAGCGGAGACAGCTTGGGGAGCCCCTCCCTGCCAGCTGATAAATGTCCCGTGCGCCAGCACGGCCTTAATTGGCATCAGGACGTGCCAGGCCTTGGTCCCCGCCCTGCCTGCCTCCTCCTCGGGGGGCCTCAGCCCCTGCAGGGCTCCCCTGTCGTCCCCGCCTCAGGGTGGCGCCTGCTGTGTGCCCAGCTCATGCTGACAAAGCCCTCTGCCCACCCTGGTCAGGCCCTTCCCGTCCTGCCCTCAGGTGGGGGACCTGGGCCCCCACGCCTGCCTGGCCCCGAGAAGCCCCTCTGTGGCTGCTGTCCCCAGGAAGTTCAGAGAGGCTTGGCCACCTGCCCAGGGTCACACAGCTAGAAGAGGGGGCGCGGGATCGAAAGGACCGCACATGGGCACTAGGTGCTCTGGGTGATTGTGTGAATATCGAGCGTGAATGGCGTGGTGGCGCACGCCTGCCATTCCGGTGCACGGGAGGCCGAGGCAGAGGCATCACCGTGAGTATGAGGACAATCAGGGCTACATAGCAAGACCCTGTCTCAAAACAAAGCGAAGCAAAGCGAAACAAAACAGGACCATCAAGCTGTCTCCAGGTGAGGGGACCTGTCGGTGCTGGCTGCTGGAGAATCAGGAGGGGCGGGGTGGAGGGACAGGGCCATCTCATTGCTCCACTCGCCTGTCCGCCAGCATCTACAGCACTGCCGCACCGGGTGGCTGCACACCTGTCGGCTCCCTGTGGGAGGATGGTGGGAGGGGCCAGCCTGGAGCTCCCTGAGGCCTGCTGCCGGGCTGGGGCAGATGGTGCTGGAGAGGCCAGCACGGTGGCTGCAGCCACCACCAGCCAAGCTCAGCCCAGCCTGCTCCCCGACCCCTTCGCTCCACCCTGGAGTTAGCAGAAGCTCCCGAAACCCTGCGTTTAGCAAGATGGAGGCCAAATGTGACCTCAACCAGTGAAAGCTTTTGATGCCTTTTGTGTGGTTTTGGTTTTGGTTTTTGGGGGCAGGATCTCAATATCCAGTCCATGTTGGCTTTGAATTTGCTATGTAGCCCAGGCTGGCCTTGAACCAGGAGTGATCCTCCTGCCTCAGCCTCCTGAGTGCTGGAAACACAGGCAGACACCACCAGGCCTGGTTTGGTGGTTTCATTTACTCCTTTGATGGGACCATTTGTGTTATGGGGGCTGCCAGACCCCACTGTCTGTCACTTGACATACCCTGTGCACCCTGTCACGATTCTAAGCGGCATGAACCCAAGGCCCCAGGGGTCCAGGAGGAGAGCTTTAGACCCGGATCCTTGGCTGGGGCAATCACTGTGTCCTGCCTGGGACAGCACCAGTCCACCACCTTCCTGCCTGCCTTCCTTCTTCCCTTCCTCTCTTCCTCTGTCTCTTTTCAGACCTGGGGATGGAATGCAGGGCCTTCACACTGAGCTACATTTTTAACTTTTTGAGACAGGATCTCACTAAATTGCTTAAACCCTCCCAGAGCACTGGGATTACAGCTGCCCACCTCCATGCCCAGCCGCCTTCTTTCCCAGGCTGGGGACAAGCCCAGGGCCTCACGCACAGTAAGTACTTTACCGCTAAGCTCCACCCCCAGCCACCAGAACTGCTTTCATAAAAGCAGAAAATATATTCATTGATTAGGGATTGAATGCATAGTAAAAAAGTTAAGTTAATAAGACCGAAAAAGGAAAGTTGCAGTAACCTACAGCCCACGCCCTTTTCGTCTAGGCCCTTCCAAGTCTTCCCACCCCTACCATCTCTCAGGCCAAGGTGTGGAGCCCCTCCCCAAGTGCTCAGGGCGGTCTTCCCCGGGGTCCAGGTTGTGGTTCTCCAGCAGCGCCCTTCTCCACAAAGCAGAGACGTCCCAGCCTGGGTGTGGTGGCTCCGCCTGTCACCCATCACAGTTCTCTGGGAGGCTGAGGCAGTAGGATCGCAGGTTCAATCCCTCCTTAGTACCACACACGCACAAAGGAGGGACCATCCTATCCTGCCAGCCAGGGCTCCAGCCACGCTGCCCTCAGAGGGGCCAGCCAGGGCACGGCGAATGCCTGCTCTCCCCGAGCCAGCCCGCTCCTCTTCCTTGGCCTCCGTGGGATCTCAGACCCGGCTCCTGCGCCCCACAGCCTGGCCTGACAGGCTGCCACGGCTCAGCTGTTGGCCTCGGCGTCAACCCAGCCACTGGAGCACCAGCCTGATTTGCATGTCCTTCAGGGCCTTGATTAGGTCCCTGCCTGCTCCTCCTCCTCTGGGCTCTGATTGCAAAGTGCCCTGGGCTCCTTCAAAAGGCAAACGAACCCTGCCCCCCATGAGGGTTCTGGGACCCTGCGGGCCGGAGCCAGGGCTCCCGCAGACTTGGCCCTTTCTGTGCCCCACAGCCCAGAGCACTTTCTCAGTACCTTTTCCTTGTCTTGGTTTTATTTTGTTTTAATTTTGTTTTCTTGAGACAAGGTCCTGCTGTATAGTCCAGGCTGGCCTCGAAATCACAGCGATCCTCCTGCCTCAGCCTTCCGAGTGCTGGGATCAGGGGTGTGCACCGCTGCTCCCAGCTTTGGTGCTGCTGTTGAGTGGCCACATGCTCTTCTCGCTGGACAGGAAAGCTCAGAGCAGCGCGGGCTCTGTGGCGACATCCTCTCCACACACAGAAGGAAAGGGATTCGGGGAGGGCAGGTGACCAGCACGAGGTCCCTGGCTGGTGTCCGCAGTCACCGCAGCGAGACGCCAGCCACACCTTTAACGCGCTCAGCCTGTTGCTCTGTGGAAAGCAGGCTGAGCCTGGCACGCTGGGCCCGGCGGCTGGGACTCGGCCCCGATGTCCTTGTGGAGGAGGCAGCCTGAGGAGCGGACCCCGGTCCCCTCTGCTGTCCCTGACCGCGGGATCCCAACGTCAGGGTGGCCAGGGCTCCAGGCAGGGAGGTCAGGTGGGGCTCCCCGCCCTCGATGTCCCGTCGCCCTCACTTCCTTCCCGCCAGGGCCACGAGGTTTAAAATGCTGCCAGCGCGGCGGCCCGTCTTTCCCCTCCTGCTGAGCCTCTCTCCTGCACGGCGGGACGTCGGGGTCCCGGGCCTGCTACAGCCTCCGCCAGCCCCGGACTCTCCCTGTCACCTCCTGGTCAGGCGAGCGAGCTGAGGGATCCTAGGGCGGATTCTCAAAGACAGGCGCGGTTTCCAGAGAAAATGCGGGGGCCCCATCGCAAGGATGCTGAGTTTTTATTTTGCCAGCGAAGAATGTGAACAGAATAACACAGGAACCCGGCGCCGGAAATTCCACCATCAACTCTGTGCCATGAGCTACAGCTCAAATCCCCAGGTAGGATGGACCTCAGCGTCCGCTCTGTTCCAGAAGAGAATGTCGGTGCCCTCGCCGTCTCAGCCTAGCCTCAGGCCTTGGTTCCCAGAGGTCGACGAGGACATCTGGTCCAGGACACTGTGGCCGTCAGAACCCGGCAGATATTTTATTCAAACTGATGAATTTCCACGCAGCTTCAAGTTGCCATCCGCAGGGCTCAGGATCCCTCCTCGGGCCTCAAGATTGATGAGTCCTTTATACCTGGCACTGGGCTATGAACAAAAGAAAACTGGAAACGGCAAACAAGAAGTGACTTTCTACAAGTGCTCGTTGTCAAGAGAGGTTTGGCAGCCTGGGTACGAGAGTTTCTGGGCACACAGGCACCCCGACTTCGTGCTCCATGAGTCACCCTCTGGCTTTTGTCCTCATGGTGCTAAGCTGGCTGCCCCCATGTTGTCATTGCATCCGTATTCCAGGCAGAAAGAAGGGCTGGGTAAGAGGAATTGTATTTTCCTTGAAATCTTTGCTTTCTTGATTAAGAAAACCTTCCTCAGGCATCTTCTGCTTTCACTTCGTTAGCCAGAGCTGGGTCACATTCCCACTTTAGCTACAGGGAAGCTGGGAAACTGAGTTTTTAAATGTTTCTGGATTCTATACTAGAGGGAGGCAGGATGTAAGCTAAAGGGTTGTTTTTGTCTACTAGACATGCAAATGTATCTAGCGCTCTTGTATTTTTGTTAAAGGTGGCCTTCCAACTCCCAGAGCCCCCATGTAAGGGAGGGGATTCCAGGGAGAACAGGGCAGGACTAAAAATACCCTGCTGAGTGGCCTCAGGAGTGACCCTTCCCTCTCTGGATCCCAGGGTCTCCACTTTCAGAGGGGGTCACTGCGTCTGGAGGTGCCCACCCACGGCGTGCGGGGTCGGAGCCCCAGCGATGACGCCCGGTGCAGCTCTGCCCCCCAGGCTCGCTGACTGGGAACTGTACCACCGAAGCCGGGCGTGGTGGCGCAGGCCTTTAATCCCAGCACTAGGGAGGCTGAGGTAGGAGGAGCGTTGTGAGTTCGAGGCCACCTTGGGCTACAACGCGAGCAGAAGGCCGGCCTGAGCTACATAGTGCGACCCTGTCTCAAAAAACTAGGGCTGGGAGTTTGGCTCAGTGGCTTAAACGCCTGTCTGGCAGGTGTGAGACTGTGAGCTTGACCCCCGGTGCAGCAAAAAAAAAAAAAAAAAGAAAAGAAAAGAAACTGCACCACCGCCCCACAAATGCAGCGTACTCGGGTCCCAGCTTCAGGGAGTGGAAGTGAACGTGTTTCTAGATCAGCAGGGCTGGACGTCGGGCACTTGAGTGTGGTTCTCCCTCATCATTTCGCACGTTGTGGTGGACTGACTAACGGGCAACTTGGGACACCCAGCAGAACTGAGTCAGCATGGTGCTGGGCGCGGCGGGCCCACCTGAGGATCCTCGCCAACAGCATAAAAGGAGAAAGGGAGGGGAAGGTGGAGCTGTGGATTCTCCTGGAGAAGCTCCTCACGCTGGCTTTCCTGATACGAACTCGGCTGTTCTCATCGTCAGAGGAGCTGGGGTCCTCGCTGTCACTGAGGATGGCCGCGGTTCTCTGGGGGAGCCCTGGTCCCAACCTCCAGCATTGCTTCCTGGCTCCAGGTCAGACCCCTCAGCCTGCTGACAGCTCCTTCACACCGCTGGGCAGACTTTCTAGCTTCCACCGCTGACGTTTGGGCCTTCCCAGTGCAGATCCTTGATACGGACTTGCACGAGACTGTCGCAGGTTCCGGGCCTCCAGCTGGACTCGTGGAGGACACTGCCGTGGGCTCCAGGCCCTGAGCTGGATGCTTTGGGTCTCTGGTGTGTGGGTAGAGCTGCACTTTTCTGCATTTGACTCTTTGGGTGACTATTATAAAATAACCCTTTGAATTACGTATCCCGTGTTAAATCTGTTTCCCTGTAAACCCTGATACAGCACACGTGAAGAACAAACGCCAGGCTGTGTGCAGGCCGTGTGTGCTTAGTATTTCGGGGCCTGGTTCTGCCCCAGCACCAAAACCAAAGCAAAAAACTGAGAGTTGTGGCTGAGGCAGGAGAATCCCACGTTCAAGCCCAGCCTGGGCAATTTAGTGACTTAGCAAAACCCTGTCTTAAAACAAAAGGTAAAAAGGCCGAGGGCAGAATGCAGCGCAAAGCCCAGACTCAGAACTCTGTCCTGCAGGGGAACAGAATCCCCGCCCCGGTGGCCTGGCTGTATCCTGAGGTGCCGGGAGGTCTCCACGGTGCCCCCACCTTTCTCCTGCCTGGGGGCAGCTGGTGACAGGCAGCCAGTGGGCACCCAAGGCTTTGCTTCCGCACCCCACACCCCCAGGAGCTGACCTTAGTGTCCCGGCGGCAGAGCCCCCTCCAGCTGGCACCTGATGGACGTCACCACCTGTCCCTCAGCCACCCATTGTGCCAAGAGGTGGCCTTCGGGGCTCCCGCCTGCCCCCCTCCCGCCTCCTCCCAGACCGGAAGGCCAGATTCGGGATCCTAACTCCTTCCGGCTCCGTC